>CM035410.1:68308965-68491465 GCA_020310875.1 Ceratopteris richardii
CAATCCTTGTTGAACTTGCGGTCAGAGAGATTATAACTTAAGTTTGAACCTCTATTCAACTTCAAGTCAGTGAAGCTGAAACTTAAGTTAGATGTTGATTCAAGTTGGAGTTTAAGATTGAGTTTTAGTTGAACTTAGAGGCTCAATAATCTTTTGCATCCAAAAGAACTAAGAGGCTCGAACTCAAGTTCGAGCCTCTAATTTATATCAAGTTTGGAATTATTGGGTCACATGATATCATGCTCGAACTTAAGTTCGAGCCTCTCAGGTTCTCCAACAAAGAGACTAATATTTTTAACTCAAATCTTCTTGCAACTACAAGAGCTAATCCTCTGAATCATATAAGTTCAGTCTGTTAGGGCAAATGATATAAAGCTCAAACTTTTTCAGCTTTTCCAAAAGTTGTTGGAACTTAAGTTCGAGCCTCTTAACTTATGCATACAAAAGAGCTAAAAGGCTTGAACTTAAGTTTGAGCCTTGAAAACCATATCAAGATGATCAAAGGTGGAATAAAAGTTTGAGCCTCTCAAAGATGAACAAAAGATCAAGCTCTTAAGTTCGAGCCTCTTAACTCTTGCAAGAGATATCCGGCTCGAACTTAAGTTCGAGCCTTTGAATCATATCAAGTTAGAGTCTTCACATGATATGGGGCTCGAACTTAAGTTCGAGCCCATGAATTTTGCATTTTGTCACATAATTAAGTTCGAGCCTTTGAATCATATCAACTCTTAGTCTACTTAGTTACATGATATGAGGCTCAAACTTAAGTTCGAGCCTCTAAGCTTTTCTGATGAAAAGGATAGTATTTTGAACTCAGATGTATTTTGAAATTTGAGCAAAAGATGCTCAAACTTAAGTTTGAGCCTATTACGTTGAACACCCTCTTACATCCAAAAGAACTAAGTGAAGGTGAAACTTAGGTTTGGATGTCAATTCAAGTTGGAGTTTAAGATTGAATATCTGTTGAACTTAGCATCGGAGAGGCTTGAACTTAATTTTGAACCTCTATTCAATGTGCAGTTTGAAATGCTCGATCTTAACTTTGAGCCTTTATTCAAGTTGGAATCTAAGAAGCTCGAACTTAAGTTTGAGCCTATAATCAAATTCAAATTCGAGAAGCCCAAACTTAAGTTTGAGAATTAGAGAGGATTGAACTTCAGTTTGAGTTTCAATTCAACTTGGAGAGAAAGAGAGAGATTGAGTGTGTATTCTATTTGGAGTTGAACTTAAGTGAGCCTCTAATCAACTTTGAGTAATTTAAGTTCAAACTTAAAGTGGAACCTCTATTCAACTTAAATCAGTACTGTACACACAAAAATATACACATACAAAAATATAGATAGCATCATTTATGTATGTATACTATATATGTTGTTTAAGCACGGGAGGGTCAAATTTTAGTTTGAGCCTCTATTTAACTTGGAGTTTGATCCTCTATTCAATTTGGAGTCAAACTTAACTTAAGTTTGGGATTCTATTCAACTATGAGTAAGATAAGTTCAAATCTATAATAGAATCTTTATTCAAATTCAAGTAAGTGAAGCTTGAACTTAAGTTTAGATATCGATTCAAGTTGGAGTTTAAGATTCAATCTCTGTTGAACATGGAGTCAGAGAGGCTCGAACTTAAGTTTGAGCCTCTATTCAATGTGCAATTTGAAATGCTCGAATTTAAGTTTGAGCCTTTGTTCAATTCAGAGTTAGTGAGGCTTGAACTTAAGTTTTAGTCATTATTCAACTTAGAGTGAGAGAGGCTGAAATTAAGTTTGAGTTTTGTAATATTCAAGTTGGAATAAAAGAGGCTAGAAATTAAAGTTAAGCTTGCATTTACTTTTGAATCTTACAGGTGAGAGGTAGACGGACATGAATTTAAGCTTTAGAGTTAGAGCTTCTCAAACCTAAATTAATAGCAAAGAAGTTAAGAGATTAGGAGACATCATTAATTGATGTAACGAAAGTCATGATTCTCTTCCAATTTCATATCAAATATCTTTAAAGTCCCTAGTATTAGGATATGAATATAGAAGCTGGGAAAAAGATCTCGAAAATTGGATGCCATTAGATTCAGAAGATCCAAAATTTGAATTTGAAGAATGGATGTATCCAAATTTTGAGCCTAAGAAATAATTATCATCGTGCATAGATAACAAGTGAAAGTTGTGTACAAAGATTTCTTGGGTAAAATGAGCTAGAAAAAGAGACATTTCAACAAGAAAATATGTCCAAGCATTTCTACAAGCCTAGTCACGGCCACTGCAAGGGATTAGGGCGATTAGAGATTTTTTGATTGCCATAATCACTTGCATTGATCATGTCCATACATACACACATACACACACACACATACATACATTTTTATGAAATATTAGAGAAAAAACTAAAAATATAAAATATAAATATTTATATATCTAAAAAATAGATCTTTAAATTTTTAGGGTTTATATATATATATATATATATATATATATATATATATATATATATATATATATATATATATATATATATATATATATATATATATATATATATAACTAAATATATAATTAATATATCAAAAATAGGATTTTTGATTTTTTACACATAAAGACATCCTAAATAAAGCTTTATGATTAATATTAATTTATATAATGAAATATATGTTAAAATATCTAAAAAATTGATCTATAGATTTTTTAGGGTTTATATATATATATATATATATATATATATATATATATATATATATATATATATATATATATATATATATATATATGTATGTATATATATATATCTCCTAACATCTCCACATGGGATCAAATGGGATCTCCACGTACACCTAGGATATATCGCATACGTGATGGAGCTGATGGATGCGATCGAAAATTCCATGCCTCAATGCATTCAACAGGTCTGCATGAGCGGCTAAAGAAATGGCTTCATAGAGGGTCATGCGATGTAGTGTGTTGAGCTTGACTTGGATTTTCATTTTCAAACCATCTACATACTTCCATTGCAAGGTATCTTCAGGAGTCATTTCAAGCAAACGAATAAGTAGTAGTCATGGCCAAAAATGTTTAGTGTAGGTAGACACAGTATCTCCATCTTTCTATCCAAAAGTTGTCCATGATCGATGAGCATATAAGTGGAGATGAGGAGGAAGGAAGGACTCCTTGATCTTTTCTTGAAATGTGATCCATGTGGTAGGGTGGTGGTTCTATGCTGCAAAATAGTCCATGAATTGGGCCTTACCCACCAAATAATTAGTAATAGAATTCACTTTGTCAATGTCAGAATAGGATTCATCAAAATAAAAATCATCAAATTGGGATAGTCATTAAAGAAAAAATTGGCCATCCTTTGCCCATCGAATCATGAAAATTGGAACTTCTTGGTACCAATCTTGGACTTCGTGCCTTGTTCTTGAGTAGTGATAATGGACTACACCACCCTAACTAGGTTGTTGTCATCACTTTGCATTTGTTGGAGCACAACATCACGTTCTTTTATTTCATTTTGAGCATGTTGGATTTCGTGTTGCAGAAGTTTCAACTGTTGCTCAATTGGTACCCCAGGTAGGCATGATGTACCAAAATATTTAGTATTCTAGGTAAGGTCCATGGCCTTATAGAGAACCAAAACTCAAGACTAGATCAGACAGTTGAGATAGTTTCCAAATCCTAAATGGATGCCACAAATCACAATCGAACACCAAGAAACCACCTCCACAAATGTGCCTTGGCTCTGATACCACTGTTGATTGGATCCCAAAGATGCACCCATGTAGAGGATAGTATAAAAATGAAATCTCACAAAAGTAATCAGAGAATAGAAAGAGACAAGAGAATTGACACCAGATTGGGTACAATCTCCCCCCACATACTCTGATGGATGAGTCTATCAGAGCCTGTGTATTTATAGGTATTTTGCATTATGTCCTGAATAGAAGATACATGAGGGTGGCACTTCAAAAAACATGCATTTACAAAAATCTACTTTATTTACAAAATTATCGCTTTTCAAGATATCTACTATTTTTACAAAAACGTTGCTTTCTAAAGCGATCTATTATTTTTTTTTTAAATAACTAAACTACTATCTTCGAAATATCTGAATAGTTCCACATGCATTCACACCCTCATGAGTCTTCACCTTCTAAATCAAAACACAAATCACATTAAAACCATCAAGACATTAAAATCCATATAACATTCCATTGTTCCATAAAGTATAACATGTTGCACCAAGTGAGGCATGTAAAGAAGCATTGTAGCTTTCTCATCTTACTTGTGATATGGGTTTACCTCACCATGTACCTCATTTGATCAGTGATAGTCAGAGTTCCATTGCATTGGCTAAGAATCCGATCTATCATGCAAAGACCAAGCACATTGAGGTGGAATATCACTTCATTAGAGACTTCTTAGCCACTAAGAAATTTCATACTCGAGATAATGTTGCATATGCTTTGACTAAAGCTCTACCACAAGATAGCTTTTGACACTCTTGTCACTTGATGGAGGTTACTTGATTCATGATTTTACATGGTTACGTGTATACTATATAACATGCCCATTAGGTGGGAGATATAGTTTGTATACTTAAACTCAAGTATTCTTTATCAGTATTTATTTTTCTCCTATCGTCACTTTGGCCATATTAGCCTTTAGTGGGAGATTGTTATCGTTAGTGTCAATGTGAAAGACCAAATGGATGTTCGATACTTTTTTATATGTTCTTTAATAAAACATATAGTGTCATGGTCAGCCACAAACTCTAAGTTTGACCGCATTTGTACAACCTAAGAAATGTGTGTTCATGGTCTGTGTATTGTGTGTTTCCTGTGTATTCTACACCCTCTGTATGGAGTATTGTGTGTAGTGTTGGAGTTCGAGTTTTTATAGCAAGGGTATCATTGCAAAGCTCTCAAGAAGGAGAGTCTACCATCATGCATCATCATAGAAATACTTCATTCACAAAGTGCCTTGCTTAGTATTCATCATTTTGGTAAATATGACCAACATTGGGGAGCATTCTTTAGCATGAGTTTGAGCACTAAGAAGTTGGTTGAGCTTTGTCTCTCCAAAAGGAAGAATTGCTCTAGAGTAAATCTTCACCTCAAGGCTGCAATGCATCCGTTGCACCTCCAAGATTCTGCCCTTGATGCCCATGCACATAGGAGGTAGCCTCCTTTGATGCACCTCTCCACTAGTCTTCCCGCTAGCGAGTCGTATTACACTCTAGAGTCACTAGAGGCAGCCACCTCACTGCCACTACCCAAGTCAACCCTTCCTCCACTTGTGCTTGGACCCTCAGACAAGAGCACTTCTGGCCATCCGGCAAACAACAGCACTTCTCAACAACCTGGAAGGCAAGCTTGGTCTCTAAGGTTGCCCATCCATCATCAAGAAAGCTCAAGAGCTGCATCATCTTAGCAAACTACAGTGCAATTCATCTTCCTTCCGCTTGCAAAAGGTTTGCAAAGTTGTGCTCTACTTCGAGCTTGCCTGCTCACTATTGCATGTGGATATTAATATGCAGACAAACATTCGAGTGAGTGGTTTTTCAAAAAAGGCTTACATAAGATCTTTAACAAACGTGCGAGCAAGAAGCCTATCACATGGAATGGACGTCCGTCCTCAGGAGGCAGAGAGATAGTGTGTTGTATGCAAGATTGATTGTCAATCCAAAAGGAACTTGCATGTTCACGTGATTGGAAATAAGCACAAAGCTATAGTTGAAGGCTCTGCTCTGGACAAAACAAAAGAAGGTGCACTCTCTATAGCATGGGTAAGAGAGAAACAGAGAGATCTCAGCCTATCATTCGAGGTACACAACACCAACAATGGAAAAGAAACCTTACTCCATCATCTACCGACTCAAGCGTTGTGGCTCAAGCTCGAATTGAGTAAAGATGCACCGTCCATATTTACTAACCTGTAGATGGGAAAAGGTGGTTGTCTGGTGGAGATTCAAGTCCTCACAAAGGAATCATAGCCGGTAGGCTGAGGATATTTCACTAGACAAATGTTGACGCTTTAGCAACGGAACCTAGAGCTTCAACTTTTTACAGAAAGCCTGACATATGCAATGATGTATCATTGCACATTCATTTGGAATCTGATATTTGGCATGTAGGATAGCTTGTCTTTATTGACAAGTGCTAAGTCTTCCCTCACTTTAGGCACAGTTTCCATCTGTCTTGCTTAAGAGCTTTTATGAGCTCATAGGCATGAGTGTCAAAGAATTTTGAGAAGGGGGCTATTTCATTAAAAGAAGAGATCAAGGATTTTATCTTATATGTACTCATCAAATTCTATATGTAAACATTGGCACACAACGTTTTCTTTCAAAGAAATGTACAACCTCACTCAAGTTCATTGATCCCTTGTTAAAAGACTAGAAACTGCCACATTTATAAGTGGTAAGACCTTCCTTTGTACCCATGCTATATTTGCTTTCTCTCCATTTTTAGGTGGTGCATATCTAAAGGAGCTAAATACACTAATAAGCAAGCTTCTCCATTCGAATTTCCACTATGGAAGATAAGCAAGATTCCACCTTCAATGGCCAACATTTCCACACTTGGCAAGTCAAAATGCAATACAATCTCATGAAGAAAGGCATATAGGGCATTGCTAGCAGCAAAGAGAAGAAACCCACAACGAGAGAAGGTGAAGCTTCTTGGCGAATCAAAGACAACAAAGCACTATCCACCATTGCACTAGGATTAAGTCATCATTATGTGCATCACATTGACGAGAAGGGCACGGCTTATGATGCATGGGCAAACCTTGATCATCTTTTTGGATCTAAAGCCAAATCTTCCAAAATCACCCTCCTTATGAACTTATTTGATCTCAAAATGGAGCCCCACTCCTCTCTGGCCTCCCATCTCAATATCTTCAAGAGTATGTCTACTCAACTTCTTGATATTGAAAAAAAGCTTGATGAAGATGTACTCATTGCCTTGCTTCTATGAAGTCTCCCCTACGATTCATATGGCCACATCATCACCACACTTACTCCTTCCACAACCAACCCTTAGTGATGTTGAAGCTTCCCTCCTTGACAAAGAAAATAACTGTCAAAACCACAACTCCTCTCAAGAGAAAGCTCTTTTCAACAACAAGAAACCTCCTCATAAAAGGTACAAACCATGTCGCTTCTCCAAGAGAACCAATCATCGTGAAGAGAAATGCTACTACAAACCCAAGAAATATGCCAACATTAGTGAGGAAAGAAGTGATGAAGAATCTGATGGGTCACCCAAAGCGACAGTTTTATAGAATATCTCTTTAAACCATCTCATTAACACTACCTACCCCATGTTGTAGACCCTTTATATGTTTTGGGATCCCATATGTCCCAAGATCGCAAGGGATGCCATATGTCCCAAAATTGGATGCCATATGTCCAAGATATTTCTAAGGATCCCATATCTCCTTAGATCTTAGAAACCAATGGACTAAGTGATCCCATATGTCACTAGCCCCCTACATTAAAAACAAAAGGGTGATCATATGGAGGGGGGCTGTTGAGAGTTTCATGCTCCACGCTTTTGTCCCAACTCACTTTGATTCTCATGCAAAAGGAACTCTCCCAAACTCCATATAAGCAAGGCCTCCCTTCACTCCTTATAAGCCATTCCACTCTAACTCATTGCCAAGAGTTTGGATCCTCTCCTCATGGAGTCTCCATGCTCATAGAGCATCTCATGTAAGTCATCTCCACTTCTACTTTAATTCATTTGATCATGTTTTCATATCTTTTATTTCTTCCTCCATAGCTTGCTTATTGTGTGGTTGCTTGTAGAGTAGGAGTAATGTTCTTTTCATTTCAGCACATTTGTCAATCCAAAAGGCAAAATTATGAACTCATAATGAAAATAGCGTGTTTTAAAAGTGGTTTTGGGTATGTCCTCAAACTTTACTCTAATTTGATGATACCCCTATCTTAAGTCAATTTTAGGGAATAATGTGGCACCACTCAATTGACTCAACAATTCATCTATGTGTGGAAGTGTATATGTGTTCTTCATGGTTTTCTTGTTCAATCCCCTATAGTCAATACAAAGTCTGTATGACTCATCTTTCTTTTTCTGAAATAAAATAGGTGCTCCCCAAATCTACACATCTAGACCCCTTAACTCAGATAAGGTTTGATCTCTATAACTAAAATGTGCTTGTGTCTTCAATTTCAAATGTAAATAATCTACTTGAATTCTCACCTTTGGCAATCCTTTTGAAGCCTTGTCAAGGTGATCCACTAATTGTATGATCAAAATAGATAGGATAGAAGATAGTGCAAGATCAAAAACTTTCTAATTTGGTTTATACACATGTTCAAAGGTTTGAATAGTTTCCTGAGCACAATAGCAATTGGCTTAACACTAGTTTGGTACCAAAACTGGACACTTAAGTGTCCTTTTTTGACAATTTTCCAAAAAATCACACACCTACAAAGAGAATTTGAGAAAATCCTTTAACACACATATTAAATATAACTCAAAGGTTAATGCAAAATTATAAAACACAATAAATCATGTTTTGTGTTCATGTAAATAGCCTCTCAATATGCTACGGTAGTGAACAGGATGAAAATTCCTAATCAAATGTATTTTTATCGAAAGAGAAAAATGCATCATATGAAAGAAAACATTACACACATTCCTTGAAACATAGATCACATAGTATGAACCTCAAACTCACTTAGAAAAATCATTTCAATTCAAATAAAATCAATTTATTTTGACTTTGTACACCAAAAACAGCAACTAGTTCTAAACATGGTTCAAAAAAACTTATGGGAATCCAATGAGGTGTACAAATATGCCAACAATCAAACAAGGTATGAAGACAACAATCAAGGTATACACATATAAAAACAATTGTTAAGACTCTAGTCACCACAAACAAAAAACTAAAGCCTATATATATGACTCAAAAGAATTTATGGACAGCATCAAAGGCGTACACATTCAAGTTACCAACTAGAAAATGTGTGACATAACAAACCAAATCTTACTTATACGAGGCTAAATAATTTATTGAAATCCACCAAAATTTTCACGTCTTTCGACACAACCAAGAATCTTCTGTTGTGTGGGCATTAACCAAGTTCTACAAATACAATCATAAATAGTTTGTGGACACATAACAAAGCATGTACAGTTATGGAAGAGATCCTGTTTCTTCACATGAAGAAAGAAAATAAGACATCAAACAAGGTATACACATAAGGGAACTACCAATCTTTGAAAATCAACCAAATTTTTTAGATCTATGTACACCAAACAAAGTAGATATATGTGTGGACACCAACCAATATATCCACATACAAATATTAACATCGAATTGCAATAATACCAAATTACAAACATTTAGCTTGATACCCAAGAAAATAAACTAGTTCCTACCAAGAAACGAGTCATGTACATATAGAATCAAAAGAAACATATTTAGTCAAAATACTTTTTTGATAGTTGTTATATGCATAAACACACAATCCCTTGCACACATCAACACATACTAAAAATAATACTCAAAAGTCTTTGATATGATCTTTGATATCATAAAATGATAAGGATCATTTGAAAAAGTTTCATTATTTCCATCATGGATGCCATATTCTTTTTGTCAAATGAAATATGTATGCCAATTTTTTGCATTCTTATCACAATCACTATTGCGGATCACATATTATTTGATGAGATTTAGAATGAAACATGGCATGAACGCATATTTTGGAAGGTTTAATACTTAGAATAGCATTTAAATAACTATTATTTTTCATCATAATATTTTATTCCACCTTTGGAGCTATGTTCTTTTCATGAACATAGAAATATATGCTTTGCCAATTCAGCATGAAAGTTAACACCAAATGCAATGGCCACTAGTTCAAAGTGGAGGACTTCTAACTTTGAATAAAAATATGCATTCAATTAGTATGAAGGTTATCCATTGATAACCTGCCAATTCTCTGCAATCTCACTTACATACAAATTATAGTGAGCCATTCTTTAAAAGGTGTGATAAATGGCAGTGATCTAGAGAAGACAAGTTTTGAGTGGATGTTTGTCACTTATGGAAGTGTTCAACCTTCTTTAGAGATCTCTAGACACTTGCTCTACACTGCCAAAGTCCATGAATAGCTTTCCATTTCCTAAAACATATCCAATTTGTCAAAATGTTTGAATTGTGTTATTTTTTCAGTTATGCTAAAAATTGAGTTTTTAAAAATTCCCATTTTCTTCTTCATTTAATTACCCATGTGAAGTTGTAAAATGTTAAACATTATATTTTTCTCTAAAAGTACATGATGTGGGCGATCAAATCCAAGTGAGTATGCCATCAAAGCCTCAAGGGTATCATCAAGAAAAATCAATCAATTCGGTGTAAATGCAGGACACTTAAGTGTCCTAGTACAGAACTAGTGTTCATTCCTTTTGGGGAACTATACTTAACTTAATAAGATACAAATCATAAGTGATCTCATAAAAAATGATGGACGACACACAGAGAAAGATGTTTAACAAATCAAACAAGCATCCCGACATTTTTGGGCCTTGATAGTCAACAAACTAGTGAGCAAAGATGGATTAATATCTGACAATCGTGAGAAGCATTACTAACAAAACTTTGTACGACTAAAGTAGACACTATGCTAAATCTACCATGCTTTAAATCATGGAAAATGATCAACTACAGAGTGAGAACAAGGTCTAAGAAGATCACTGTTCTGATGGAGTTATGATAGAGAAGTGAGATGAGAGTGTAATGATCATATGTGTATTAAATCATGTACAAATACAATGTCATCTTGCAATCAACCATTGCTCAATGTGTGAGAGGTGAATAAGCTATGATATGAGGTCCCTCTTCACAATGAGTCTCATAGGCTCGAGATGTATGCGGGTCTTTTAGATTCTCTTTTTATAGTTGTTGTTGGAACCAAAGTTTGAATTCAAATTAAATCTTTACCTAAAAGTGAGTGCTAAAGTATAGGACTGATTCTCTCATGAATTAACCACCAAATTACTCGTGATTTAGAGCTTCCTAATTCCAGGTGGATACAATCCACTTTTACAAAGGTAAATGTGAAGTAACTTTACAAGGGGTTGAACATATGAAAGCCTTTCATAGGCTAAATCAATTATGAACTAATCAACCAAGTATGTGGGCTTGAGTTTAATTGCACCAACATGATAGCCTTTGCTTTCAAAACTGTATCCAACAAAAATACATTTTGCTGCTTTATCATCCAATTTCGTGCATTGTTGTTCAAGCACTAATGCATATGCTAGACAACCAAAAAAAGTGAGGTGAGAAAGTGATGGCTTGCGATCATCACAAGCCTCATATGGAGTGATAAACTGCAATGCTTTAGTGGGACATTTGTTTAGTACATATGTTGCACACATAGCCTCAAGCTCGAAACTATGTGGTAAAGCCTGACTCTTGACCATACACCTTTCCATCTCAATGAGTGATGTGTTATTTTGTTTAGCAACTCCATTCTAGGTGTATACGGCACTATACAGTGTACACTTATGTTTAATCCCACATTTAGCCAAAAATGCATAAAAATCAGAAGACATATATTCCCCCCTCGATCAAAATGGAGGATGCCCATTTTATATGCTGACAAATTTTCAGCCAAAACCAAAAACTGTTTGAAGCACATCAACACTTTGGACTTTGCTTTCAATGGATATACCCATGCATGCCTCGAAAAATCATCGATGAAACTCAGGAGGTAAAGAAGGTTTCCAAAAGAGGGTGTGTGCATAGGACCACAAACATCCCTATGAAAAAATTGCAATTTCTGAGTAGCTCGAATTGAACCATCTTTTGAGAACAAGGAACACTGCATTTTGCCCAAAATACAACCTTCATAAGCATGTTTAGTAGGTTCCTCAAGTTTGGGCAGAGACGAGACCATTTCAGATTTCTACATGTGTAGTAAACTAGCAAAATTTAGATTATCAAACCATGCATGCCAAAGCTTTGCATCCAATCTTGGCTAAAGTTGAAACTGATAACAGATTCTTCTTTATCCTTGACACAAATAAAGCATCTGACAATGTAAAAGAACTACCATTAGCAGTAGTAAGAATGATCTTACCAACTTGCATGAGAGGATAAGAGGATTTTTTGGTGCATATGATAGTATTCCGTGTAGGGGTAGGCTCAAGTGAAGTGAAGAAACTACATTGCGAGGTAATATGTTTGGTTGCCCTACTATCAAAGTACCAAACATCTGTGTCTACTGCACATATACATTGTTCATGAGAAGATGGGCCATAACTGCAAACAGTGGTAAATGCACATTCTTCATTCTGCACAAGATTAGTAGACTCTATTTTGGATATAGAGGCCTCTACAACAACCATTCTAGCCTCTTTCTTCCTTGCCTATTTAGCAGCTAGTTTTGAACAACTCTTTATGACATGATCATTTCCTTTACAATATTTGCAAAACAATTTTTGCTTTTCAGTTTTTTCCTCGTCTATGTCATCCTTCTTTGATTGTGTAGAATTAGTAGATTTTTGCTTACTAGTAGAAGAGCTCCATTTGCCTTTGCCCTTCTGATTAGCCAAGAAAGTTTGATTTGCAACACACATAATCGACATGTCCTGTCTAGACTGACCTTCTTGCATCTGAACAAAAACTAACTCCTCAAATGTTAAGGCATTTGGATTGCCTTTCATCATCAAACAAAGAGTAGAAGCGAAACTCTCATATGAATCAGGAAGACCATTTAAAACAATCTCCACAATTGAACTGTCAAACAAGACTTCATCGATAGAAATCAACTGTTCCTTCAAATCTTTGATCTTTGTCAGAAAACTATCCATGGAATATCCTTTATTCATGTGCTCACTCTCCAATTGTTTTTAGAGGTAAGGAACACGAGCCTCATTCCTAGCCTAGTATAAACTGGTAAGTGTATCCCAAGCATCCTTAGCTATTCTGAAAGAGGGAATGTGAGGAATAATGGCATGTTTGAGAGACAAGGCTATCAATGCATGTGCCGGAGCATCTCTGCCATCCCAATGAATTTTCTCTATAGTAGGTGCAGTAAGAATTATAATACAAATAGGAACATGAAGAATATCACCATCTTCAACCATGTCTGCATCATCTTCATTAACTATGTTTGCAAGTGTAATAGGACATTTGTCAACATCCTACACAATATTCCACAGTCCTTTTGCAACCAATACATGACACATCATATAAGACCATATTGCATAATTGGTATCGTCCAACTTATCATCAATAGCCAACCCACAAAATACATCACTACTTTCAGCCATGGCCATTGACCAAAATACATTGATGTAGAAAAATGATTGTATCTCAAAAAGTTGATCAGAGCTACTCTATCGATCTCTACTAAACTTATAGCAAACTTTGAGATGTTTATATTGGCGAACCAAAACTTGTATATATCTTTGGCACAAAAAGATGAAATTGCCTACAGAAGCACTATGATAGCGCATTTAGAAATGAGCTCAAATCACGATTTTGGCACCAAATTTCATGGGATTTGAGACTATGATCCAAGGGGGGTCAATGATGCCCTAGATAAAGTGGTGATATGCTTTGATACCAATTGTTAGAGTTTGAGGTCTATGAAAGCATGTGAACAACACAATGAAGAAGAAGAAGCTTGGAGCACAACACACAATACTTAATGTATTACCACTAGAATGTACAAAGATAAATGCCAGATTAGGGTTATAGGAATATATACAAGTTGGGGGAAAAATCTCCTAAAGAGGGAAAAAAGTGCCCTGATAGTCCTAATGTGTTTATACATGTCACTACCAAAATATATCAACATGTCTCACAACCTTGTTGAATACTGCTAATCAAGTTTATAGGAGAAATAGGAGAAAAACCTGAACGACACTCACCTACATAAAAATGTCCTCCCTCTCTATTTTCAAATGAAAAATCCCACTTTTGCAATCAATCATGGCACTGTTATGAATTAACCAATCCACACCAATGATTACACCACATTCTCTCATTTCAATTACATGGAAGGCACCCAAAAACTTATGTTCACCTAACATAAGATCTAGAATCTCAATACAACCTCAAATATAGTGTATCCTACCATTAACCATTTGTACAGGTCTTTCGGTTTGCACCTCAATATAAAATCCTAAATCCTCTACCAACTTAAGTGAAAGGAAACAATTTGTACTCCCCAATCAAGAAACTAACCTTATGTGAGGATATGTCCCCCATAATCCTAATCAGTGATGCTCTTTAATGAGAAGAAGTTACCATGCATTGAAGTCTAGGGTTTGAATAGTTACGTGATCATCCCCTTCCTCAATTGTTACAATTTCCTCTTGTAGATGAGCTACCTTTGTTTGCATAAAATGGTTGATGGCCTTTTTGGACATTCAAAAGTGCGATGTCCCTGTTCTCCACATCCAAAACAAAATCTCAATCTTTTATCTTGCTCCAAGAAATTGGAATCATGTTTCCAATGCATAGCTTCTTACTTCTTAGGTGTATCAATCTCCTTCGGCTTAGTTTGTCCTCCTTGACGATTAATAGAGTTAGTTGATCTCTATGTCAATGTCTTGTTGAGATATACCTTGATTTGGATGCCTCTTTCATAGTAAACTTCTCCATCTTCTCAAAGTTTTCTGCCAGACCCCTTTACTTGATAGCAAAGCTCTTATCACAAACCCTCAATAATTTTTTTTCCTCATGGCATCTCTGGAAAATTCTATTGCATACTTATGTAAACACAGAAACTTCTCCTTATATTCTTCAACTAACAAGTTATATCTATCATCATCCTATTGCTTGAAGGAGTAGAATTCCATTTTCTTTTCCATCTTATAATGTGGAGAACAATAATAGTTATCTACTTTCTCTCAAAACTCTTTTAAGACAATTAGCCCTTCATGTGCTCTTCTCTACATGTATGATTTCCGCCATAGTTTGACAACTCCCCGCAGATGTAAAATTCCTCGCTAAACACGTGAAGATCAAAGAAATCTTTGAGCTTCTTAATCCATACTTCAAGATCCTCTCCGCTTTTCTTCTCACCATCATATTCATTTAATTTTGATCTTTTAAACACTTACTTAAGTGGAGAATGTTCTGCATCATTATCATATTCAAGTTCACATTATCATCTAGCTCTACGTGCATTCTATGTGCCTGCACCATTACCACCTTAATCACTTAGGTCCATGAAGGCATTTTCAGTACCCTCTTTTTGTTTGTTGGATCTTTATTGATGTAATTCTGCATTCAGTCTATGAATAAGCTTCTCTTACTCTTCTATCTTGCTCTTCAAAGCATGCATCTTGTCCCGAAATCGAACTCTGCTCTCATACCACTTGTAACAAGTCTCTTAATTTTCTTCAATCATAATCCCACATAGAATAATAGAATTTGGCACAATAACATATAAAGAAGAAAAGTAGATTATGTGTAGAAGAAGAAGAGAGAGATAGAACTTTATTATTTGTGCAGATTTACAAGCACTTCTGATCTACATTTCAAAATCTATCAAATAGCTTCAATGTGAAGCCTCATCCACCCGACCACCTGTGATCTTATCTCAATCCCAATCCCAATCACAATCGCAATCTCAATCGCAATGCCAATCTCAATCACAGAAATAGAAAACGATCATGGTAAATGCACGACCAAAATCTCTCCCTAGCTCTCAATCATCATCTTTTGGATCCGCCCTTTCGCCAGCGCATGACAAATGATGCCTTCCTAGACATGCGCTCCTATGCTCTAAGATAACATCTTTTTGCATGTCTCATGCAAGTCCTCTAGACAACCCATGCGTCTACTTTTCAGGTCCTCCTCAAGAATTGTACATGATAGAGGTAGACCCTACAACCTATTCATACACACGTCAATCACCTGAAATAACTCACATACTCATGTGCATTTTCTAAATCCATGAACATGAATAAGATGAAACAAGGCTTCTCTCTCTCTCTCTCTCTATTTCTCTCTCTCTCTCTCTCTCTCTCTCTCTCTCTCTCTCTCTCTCTCTCTCTCTCTCTCTCTCTCTCTCTCTCTCTCTCTCTCTCTCTCTCCCCTCTCCTTGTCTCTCTCTTTAAGTACCTAAAAATGGCACTTTTCCAAGTCCTACGTGAGGAATTAAGTTAAGCTTATGAGACACAGAAATATTCAGTTCTTTGATGTCTACAATAGTTTTAGAGATGTCTTAGGTCCAAATCTGCTTCCAAATATCACTTTTGAGCCCTACAAAGTTAGATATTCTAGAGAGATGAGGAAACATGAAAAATCTCTTCATTAACCTATCTTCATGACACCAAATGAGACATAAAACACATGAACTACAAAAAAATCAATCAAGTAAAGTTTTTCTACCAAGGGCACTCTACCTTTCTCTCATACAACACTTTTTCTAATTCTTTCAGCTTCATTCTCAAATTTAACACATAAATTGCATGCAACGAATTTCTAGAGAGACAATGTAAAAAACTATTGCTACAAAATTTTGCAGACATGTTCAAAATATCCTAAACATAAAATTTCATAATTACCTACACTTTGTTTTTGGAAAATCAAGGTGGTATCTTGCGATTCTCCCCCTCCTTGAAGAACTTTGTCCTCAGTGTTGGAAAGAAGGATAATGTCCCATTAACTCATCTAAACCAGCCCATCTTGAATCTTCAATAGGATATGCAAACCACTTAACTAAAATTTCTACTATTTCATGATTCTTAAGATGTATAATTCTCCTCTCCATTATAACTTTTGCTTCAAGATCAAAAGTGGCATCTTCCTTCAACTTAGATTTGTCATGCAAAACATGATTGGCATTAGCAACATACTTTTTAAGTAATCCAACATGGAAAATTGGATGAATTTTCAAATGTTAGGTAGATCAAGTAAATATGCAACATAACCAACTTTTTATAAGATTTTCAGAGGACCAATATAAATTTGGGGATCTCTTTTTGAGATCATGATATAACTTTTGACCTTTCTATGCATCTTTCATGTTCTTCTTTAACTTATTCAGCTTCAAATCTATGTTTTCAAGCATCTGTTTGGATACCTCAACTTGATTTTGTTAATTAAAAAGTGAATCAAGTAGCAAAAAAATTATAGTCATATGTTGCTTCAAAACATGCCGCCTTAATAGACGAATGCCATCCACTACTATATCTATACTCAACCAAAGGCAAAAACCCAATCCAATTGTTCTGCTTATGATTTACATACATACGTAACATATCCTCAAGCACCCTGTTAACCCTCTCGGTCTCTTCATCAATTTGAGGATAAAATGCAATACTCATGCGTAATTTTGTTCCTATGGACTGAAATGTTGCCAAAACTTATACGTAAATCTTGCATCCCTATCAAAAGTTATACTTTCAGGTATCCCATGTAAACTAAAATTTTCTTTTATAAAAATTTTAGCAACATGCATAGTTGTATCAGTTTTCCTCATGCGAAAAATGCGCTATCTTTGTAAGATGGTCCACAACAACAAAGATGGTATCATGGCTGCTTTTGGTGGAAACTTTGTTATGAAATCCATGGACATGGATTCCCATTTTTTATCAGGCATATCTAATGGTTGTAACATACCAAGAATCCTTTTAAATTTGGCCTTAACCAGTTGATATTTCAAACATTCTTTCACATACCTCGTAATGTCATATTTCATATGCAGCTAGTAATATGAAGCTTTCACTTTAGCATAAGTCCTAGAAAAACTAGGGTGTGCAAAGAAAGGTGCATCATGATAGTCATGGAGAATCTTTTCTTTTAGAATAGATTCTAAATAAATACATAAACGAGAATTACAATACAAATCATTATTTTTCAAATGAAATTTTCCTTGAAACATAGAACCTAGATTTTCAAGTAAAAAATCCAAGATTGTTGCATAATATAAATCTTCTTTTAATTCTTTTTTAATATCAAAATCATAAGATAAAATAGAAATTGAATTTCATAAAGGTTTATGACTCAACGCATGAGCCACTTCTATTTTCATTTCGTGCTAAGTATATAATATCAAAATCATATTCATTTAACAATTTGATCCATCATTTTTTTCCATTGTTAAGTAAGGGTTGAGTAAAGATATATTTAAGGCTCTAATGTTCTGTTCTTAATTCAAACTTTACTCCAAACAATAAGTGTCTCGAATGTTTAAGTGTGTGAACAACCACAAGCATTTCATAGTCATGTGTTGTATAGTTTAATCCATGTTTCTTTAGTTTCATTTGAGCCACTACCCTTCCTTCTTATGAAAGTACACATCCTATTTGACTTCCACTAGCATCACATGCAACAATAAATGGCTTCCCTAACTCATCCATTTTTAGCACACAATTTTCAATCATTTTTTGTTTTAATTCTTCAAATGCATTTTTACACTCATGATTCCATGTGAAGTCTCTATTTATCTTTGTCAATTTTGTAAGAGGATTTGCAATTTGAGAAAAGTCCCTAATGTGCGCCCTCTCATATTGTGTCAAACCAAGCAAGCATCTCACATATTTAACACATTTGGGTGTTGGCCAGTCAACTATGCTTTTAACTTTTTCAAGATATATGTGAATCCCTTCCTTAGAAACAAATCTCCCCCAATAAGTCACTTCCTCGTTTGCAAAAAAAAACATTTACTTCTCTTACCATATATTTAATTCTCTCTAAGTTTCTGTAGATTCTTCCAGAGATGAAATGCATGTTCATCATCATCCTTAGAATACACAAAAATATCACAAGAAAGACTAAGATAAATTCATCGAGATATTCATCAAACACATAAATGTTGCAAGAGCATTTATGAATCCAAAAGGCAAAACTATGAACTCATAATGACCATATCATGTTCTGAATACAGTTTTGGGTATGTCCTCAGACTTTACTCTAATTTGATGATACCTCAATCTTAAGTCAATTTTAGTGAATATTGTCGCACCACTTAATTGACGTAGCAATTAATCTATGTGTGGAAATGGACACTTGTTCTTACTTGTTTTCTTGTTTAGTCCCCTATAGTAAATACAAAGTCTTTATGAGACATCTTTCTTTTTTTGAAATAGAACAAGTGCTCCCCAAGGTGAAACGCTAGGTCTTATCAACCCCTTCTTCAATAGATCATCTAGTTGTAGCTTCAACTCTTTCAATTCATCAGTTTTGAACCTATAAGGTGCTCTAAAATAAGGCTCACTTCCTGGATAGAGGTTTATATTTAGCATGGTCAATTTTCCTAGGGGGAGGCATGCCCAATAGATCATCAGGAAATACATATGTGTACTCATCTAAAAGTTTTATGACATATTCAGGTATTTCTTCTTCTTTCTTCTTCTCATGAAAGTCATTCACATAAACCAAATATGTCTCATAACCCTATCAAATACCCCTAGTCAACATTGTAGTAGAAATAGGAGAAAAACTTGAATTACACTCACCTATAAGATTATGTTTGTCCCCCTCTATTTTCAAAGTAGGGATCCTATTTTCACAATCAATCACAACACTCTTATGAATTAACCAGTCCATGCCAATGTTTACACCACATTCTCTCATTTCAATCACATGGCAGGTACCCAAAAGCTTATGTTCACCTAACATAAAATCAATATTCTCAATATAGCCTCGAGGATAGTGTATCGTACCATTAGCAATTTGAACAAGTCTTTTGGTTTGCATCTCAATATGCAATCCTAAAGCCTCTACCAACTTAAGTGAAAGGAAACAATTTGTACTACCCAAATCAATCAAGAAACGAACCTTATGTGAGTATACATAACCCACATCCTAATCACTCATGCCCTTGAATGAGTAGAAGTTGCCATGCATTGAAGTCTAGGGTTACAACACTTACCTTGATCATCTGCTTCATCAATTTTTATGTTTTTCTCTTGTAGATGAGCTATCTTTGCCTGCATAGAATGTCTCCTAGCCTTGTTTGGATATTCAAAAGTGCGATGTCCTTGTTCTCCACATTGAAAAAAAGTCCCAATCTTGTAGCCTGTTCCAAGAAATAAGATTCACATTTCCAATGCACAAGTTCTTTCTTATTAGTTGTATTAATCTGCTTCAGCTTAGTTTGTCTTGTTGAACGATTAATAGAGTTAATCGATCTCTATCCATTGTGATTTGATGAAATAGTTCTCGGGGTTGATTCCCTATTGAGATAGACCTTGATTTGGATGCCTTTTTCATAGTAAACTTCTCCGTCTTCTCAAAGTTTTCTTTTTTTGCAACTGCATCAAGAAAATCCACACATCCGGACCCCTTTACTTGATAGCAAAGCTGAGTCCACAAACCCTCAATAAATTTGCTCTTTAGGGCATCTCTAGAAACTTCTAGTGCATACTTATGTAAACATAGGAACTTCTCCTTATATTCTTCAACAGACAAGTTATGTCTATCATCCTCTTGTTGCTTGAGGAGTAGAACTCCATTGTCTTTTCTATTGGTGTCGTCGAGATTTTCTCTCGTCTCTCATTCATGAAGGCCTACAGGAAACACATTCGGGGAAGGTAGCCAGAATTCCCTGAGAAGTCCAAGATGCATCAAGGATTTCAAAGGGAGTTCACATGCAAACTTTGGAAGAAATGAAGCAAATCTAGGGTAGCAGTCAAAGCTGGTCAAATTTTGGAAATTAGGGCAAAAATTTCAATGTCTCCAAATCACATGAAAATTCATATACCTGTAAAGCCTATCAAAGGCAATCGATAGCCTGAATTCCACATGTAAATGGATTTTTTAGCACATTGATATGCCATGTGCATTTTGTAATAAATGTAATTTTTCCACTTAGACCTACAAAATTCTGTATAGAAATATTTGTTAGCCATATGGTTTGGCATGCATAAAGAACATATGTGGCTACATATTTGTACACATTTTCAAGGCTTTCACAACTTCCTAGACACCTTAATGCCACCTTGAAAACTTCCCAATGTAGTGAAACTTGTATAAGGGAAATTCAGATGGGAGTTTTTTCTGCATGTTCCTAAAGGAGACCTTTCAAAACATAGCCCTACAAATTTTCATCTTCATCAAAGGATATTTGGAGGGTCAAATGATAAAGAACACAAAATCCAGTTTCAAGGTCACCGTAGTTTCCTACAATAAGCGAATTGAAGGCTTGATAAGTTGCTACATGGCAAACAATGATCGAGCCATGTTGTAAGGTGAGGATAAGCTCACATTCAAGGGTGGAGATGCACTAAAGCCTAAAGCAAGGAGGATCCACATCACTGATCCGACGATCGAAATCAGCCCCACATTCAATGGTGGAGAATGAAGATGCCTATTTTTCCCCTTTTGCCCTAGATATCATATAAAGAACCAATCCTAGTCATCCATTTGATAAATCCAATGGCTATAATGAAAAGCAGTTGATCCTAGGGTTGAGAGTTGATTTCTCTAGATCCAAGGTCCCAAGTTCATTCAGAAAACTATAAAAACCCCCCTCCAAACTCATAGAGCATCATTGTTAGGCATCCATAGGGACCTTGCTAGCACATGGTTTCCTTGAGACAATCACCCTTAGTTGAGCATGTGAGCATCCAAGGTGGGCCAGTAAGAGCATAGTTCCTAGAATCAATTTTTAGACTTCCACGCTTAGATAGGCTCATAAACCCAATGGTTCTCTTTCTTTGCTCACCCTCAGTGGAGCATGTGAGTGAGTTAGAGTTGGTCTTATGACTCTTAGACTTCTTTAGAAACACATTATGATCGTAGAACGATATAGGGTCAATGAAGTGGAACCTATCCTCTTACATGTGACATTTGGCTAAACTGTCATGGTGAGAGGGTCCTGCAGACTGCCTTTGACCAGTAGAATGCTTAGTTTGACGTGTCACAACATTCATGTATATGTATCTCATTACAATATCTTTTAATTCATGTCTCTTGTCTCTTGTCTCTTAGTCTCTTATATGTTTTTACATGTCTCCTTCTATCTCTTTTTATGTGTGAGAAGGCTCAACAGTCTTGTGTTGAACCCGTGAGGATGATCCATTGAAATTGAGAGAATAAACTTCTATTCATTCATAAATCAAGATCCACATGCATTCATACCATCCATAAACACCCATGCATATGTTTAAGTTTTGAAAGTGTATAACAAGCTCCATTCTTGGACCATTCTTCCTTTCAAAATTGATTCATGTATGTGGTTTTCTTTTTGCTCCCATCATGCATACATCCACAAGACCTCATGCATATGAATTAAATTTCGAAAGTGTATAAGAAGCTCTATTCTTGGATCATTCTTCCTTTGCAAATTGATTCATGTGTGTGGTTTTCTTTTTGTTATCATCATGCATACATCCATATGTTTCCCCTTCTCATAATCAAATCATGAGATCTCTCCTCTCCATACCCAACTTCATCTTCAAATTCACATTTTGATCACAAAGACCTTCCAACACTCACTAGCTTCATACAATGTGCATGTGCCACGAATGGACCTAATCCACCGGGTGTCGATGAGATTTTCTCTCCTCTCTCATTCATGAAGGCATACAAGAAATGCATTCGGTGAAGGTAGCTAGAATTCCCTGAGAAGTATAAGATGCATCAGCGATGTCAAAGGGAGTTCACATGCAAAATTTGGAAGATATCAAGCAAATCTAGGGTAGCGGCCAAAGCTAGACAAATTTTCAAAATTAGGGCAAAAATTCCGATGTCTCCAAATCACATGAAAATTCATATACTTGTAAAGCCTATCAAAGGCAGTCTATAGCCTGAATTTCTAGCACATTGATGCCATGTGCATTTTGTAAAAAAATATAATTTTTCCACTTAGACCCTACAAAATCTTGTATAGGAATTTTTGTTAGCCATATGGTTTGGCATGTATAAAGATCATACGTCGCTACATATACATACAAATTTTCAAGGTTATCAAAGCTTCCTAGACACCTTAATGCCACCTTGGAAGGTTCCAAATATAGTCAAACTTGTATAAGGGAGATTCAAATGGGAGTTTTTTCTGCATATTCCTAAAGGAGACCTTTCAAAACATATCCCTACAAATTTTCACTTCATCAATGTCAAAGAGCACAAAATCCACTTTTCAAGGTCACTCCAATTTCCTAGAATAAGAAAACTGAAGGCTTGAAGGGCTACCACATGGCAAACAATGATTGAACCATGTTGTATGGTTAGGATAAGCTCACATTCAAGGGTGGAAATGCACTAAAGCATAAAGCAAGGAGCATCCACAAGTGCTTTTCATCAGATAAGCCTTTTTTTATGGTCAAAGATCAATAATGCAAAGTTCGTCCAAAAATGGAAACTTATCCTATCCAAATTGATGTCAACACTGATTCGATGGTCCATATCCAATGGAGGTGAATGAATGCACCTAATTTTTCCCCTTTTTGTGTAGACATCATAAAAAGAACCAATCCTAGCCATCCATTTGATAAATCTAATTATTGTAATCAAAAGCAGCTGATCTTAAGGTTGAGAGTTGATTTCTCTAGATGCAAGGGCCCAAATTATTCAAAAAACTATAAAAAATCCCCTCCAAACTCATAGACCATCATTGTTAGGCATCCATAGGGCCCTTGCTAGCACATGATTTCCTTGAGAGGATCACCCTCAATTGAGCATGTGAGAATCCAAGGTGGGCTAGTAAGAGCATAGTTCCTAGAATCAATTTTTAGACTTCCACTCTAGGATAGGCTCATAAACCCAATGGTTCCTCTTTTCTTGCTCACCCTCAATGGAGCATGTGAGTGAGTTAGAGTTGGTTTTATGAGTCATAGACTTCTTTAGAAACACATTATGATCCTATAAAGATATAGGGTCAATGAAGTGGAACCTATCCTCATACATGTGATATTCACTTCAACTGTCATGGTGAGAGGGTCGTGCGGATTGCCTTTGACCAATAGAATGTTTAGCTTGGTGTATAACATCATTCATGTATATGTATGTCATTATAATATCTTCTAATTCATGTCTCTTGTCTCTTACTCTCTTATATGTTTCTACATGCCTCCTTCTATCTCTTTCTATGTGTGATAAGGCTCCGCAGTCTTGTGTTGAACCACTGAGGAGGATCCATTGAGATTGAGAGAAAAAGTTTCTATTCATTCATACATCATGACCCACATGCATTTATACCACCCACAAAAACCCATGCATATGTTTCAGTTTTGAAAGTGTATAAGAAGCTCCATTCTTGGACCATTCTTCCTTTCGAAAATTGATTCATGTGTGATTTTCCTTTAATTTCCATCATGCATACATCCACAAGCACCCATTCATATGAATTAAATTTCGAAAGAGTATAAGAAGCTCCATTCTTGGACCATTCTTCCTTTCAAAATTGATTCATGTGTATGGTTCTCTTTTTGTTATCATCATGCATACATCCATATGTTCCCCCTTCTCATAATGAAATCATGAAATCTCTCCTCTCCATGCCCAACTTCATCTTCACCTTCACATTTTGATCACAAAGAGATTCCAACACTCACTAGCTTTATACACTCTGCATGTGCTATGAGCGGACCCGATCTACCTGGATTGCGATCACCTCTACATTTGAACCCGATGTGAAATCGCTTCATGGCATTTGCTTCTGATCTTGTTGGGAGATTGAGATCCATATCCTTTATCATCATCATCATTCTTGAGTGTTGCACTCGATTTCTCACAAGATGGTGCACATCTTCATCATGAAGTAAACATATTTGTGAGAGATCTAGAACATCGTGCATCGCATGGGCCTTGTAAGGATCCCTAATTTTTAGGGATTAAGATTAGCAAAAAGAGGGTTAAAGGCTAGAAAAAATACCACTAGTGGTTTTGAGAATAAAATACTTTTTCTCAACTTTGTGCTCAGTCTAAATGGGCTCGTGGGCATTTTTTGCCCTTGGATATGATCACATCGACGGCCACAATTGTCTTCGGTTGCCTGTCACAAGACGACAAAAAACTTTCTAGAAAATGGGTAGTCGGATGCAATATTGTCCATTGGATGGTATGCTCACGGACGGCGATGATTGTGACTCAGTGTCTGTCAAAAGAAGACAAAATAGCAATCATTAAATGAGCTAAGGGAGGCTTTCGACTGGCAAAAGAAGACAAAAACTCTCACGCAGTTCCGTGGCGCAATTCAGTATGCTCCGTCCGATCGTTCAGTCATCTGATGGCTTAGAATCATTCGTGGGATTCTCTTAAAAGTAAGGCTTCACACCCATTAGATCAAGCAATGATCGAACGGATGCGATTGAAACTCGCCCAAACTTCAACGAAATCAATCCGGACCATTCTTTCTTGGGTCCATCTGACGGCAGAGACATAAAGGCGCCTTTTTTTTTAGTTTCAAGATACACCATTAGATCCTTGCTATATCCAATGGATAGAATTGCATGCCGACTTTTTTATAGGCCTATCAAACCACTTTTATAGAAGAACTCATGGTTTTTAGTCATTGATACCAACTTTGACCACAAAGAAACAAGGGAAGCCTATGCCTAGTCTAGGAGTAGACTGTGGCCACCACCCTCTTCTCATTGGTCCATCACTAATCACCTCTTAATCTAAAAGGTCCATTCAGGGTTCATTTTTTCCCCTAATGATTCACATAAGATGGACGAAGGATTCGAATCCCTTATTGTTGAGAAACAAGGCCAAAGAATAGTCTCTTCTATGTTGGGAGAGTATCCTAAGGATTATATCCAACATAATCGGGATGGATTCTTACGATGGTTCAATACCCCAAAGCGTAGTAGCTCTATTACTCACTTACAAAATGAGTATATTAGATGCTATGAACGACTTCCTAATGATGATAAGATAACTTTGGAATCTGATCTTGTGATCAATTTTCTTAAGCTTCTTCATCGTGAAACTCATAGGAAAGTTGAATGGTGATTAGAAGAGCCAAATAAATGCTATGGTTATACTCACAATTGGAAAAAGATGTGTAAAGTAGTAGAGGCTGTAGCCCATAGACATCAAAGACAATCTATGCTTTATGAGAAAACTAGTCTTCCTCAAGCTAGCCTTCCACAAACTAAGGAGCAAGTTAGAGAACAATCCCATTCTATGCTTTTTGACACTACTTTTATTCCTCAAATGATGGAGCATAGTCAAGGTTTTAAAGTAGATCCAAATGAAAGTGCACTTGACCAATCTCAAGTAGAAATTCTCACTAAGCAAATGGAAAGTCTTATTGCTACACAATCCAATTTGGCCGAGACTATAGATGCATTACAATCTAATTACATCAAAACTTTCCAAAATCAAATGAACCCAATGTCTTTTCAAGAGCCTAATCAACATGTTATAGCTCCCAATCGAAATCCTCAAGTAGCTCCTACTCAAGGACATCAAGTTCCTCCAATGCATAATCCTTAAATGCAAAGTCCTCATCCTCATGTGCAAAGTCCTCACATGTATCAAAACAAGTATCCTCAGGCTTCTCAAATAGCTTTTCAAAATCCTTAGAATCAAAATTTTCAAAATCATCAATCGTATATTATGGAAGCTCCTCTTGCACCTCAAATACCACATTTTGCTCCCCAAGCTCCTCAAATACATCAATTGCCTTATCAAAATCCTAATTATCCTATTCAGTAATACCTTATCAACAAAGTCCTCAATTTCAGAATTTCCCACCACAAGTTAATAAAAATCCTCAAAATCAAAATGGTTTTGTCTGTGGCCCTCGTTGGGGTGATTCATTAGAGCACATTTTGAGAGATTGGGAACTATTGAAGGCTGCTAAGGATCAAGCACTATTAATAGACATAGACAACAAAATATGTGACTATCGATCTAAGCTACCTTTGCAAGGAAATTATGGTAAGGGAGGAATGAAAAAACACTATGAAAATATAACCATACAGATGCAGGAACTAGAGGGGTGAAACTAGAAGCTCTTGATGAACAAGAAGTAGAATCAAGTAAACCCACAAAGGAAGTTAACTTTTCCATCAAGGCTTTAGTAAGAGCACAAGATGAGATTAGGAGAATAACGACTTGGGAGTCACCGATAGAAGATCACTCTCTTGTTTCTCACATATCCAATGTAGAAGAAAAACAAAAAAGAGATGAAGCTGAGCCTAATGAAAGAAGAGTGACTCGAAAACAAACCTCAAAGGGAATAGAAATCATCATAGAGTAGGGAAAACATCACAATCCAAAGATAAAAAAGAAGAATCACAAACCAATGAACAAAAACAAGAGGAGAAACAAAAAGGTAAGAAGACAAAGCAAAGAAAAACGGAACCAAAGGCTTTAGACAAACAAGATTAATCAAAACAAACTCAAGACCAAACACAAGAACATGAACAAAAACAAGATCCTAAGCAAAACCAAAAGAAACCAAAGATACAACCTAATGCCATCTTGATTTTAGAAATTGAGAGAAAAATAGATCCTACGGAGATTTTAGATGACATTTTGCTAAAGAGTTAAGTGACTATGTCTTTAGAACAAGTTTTCTCTATTGCAAAGCCTATTTTTTAAGATAACGTAGGTTTTTGCTTAATCTAGATACTGAGATGCAAGATTATCTAGATCAAGATCAAGCTATGAATGACGCCTTAAACTTTAATGAATCTGATGAAGAGGACGTTGATGAGGATAAAGTAAATGTTAATAAAAATTTCTTAGGACCTATTCGACTTGACCATGAAAACCATAAAAACAATCGTGAAAGTCACTTTAAAGAAAAATTCTGGTCTAGAGGTACATCAGACATGCATGTTAAAATAGGAAATGATAAGTACGCTATCATTGTAAATGCGTTACTAGATTTCGGCTCCAAAATCAATGTGATTTCAAGAGAATTCTATGATAAATTTCAATGGCCCATAGATAAAGATTGTGGATGGTGTATGAGAACTACAGATAATGGTGTAGGTACCTTGTATGAAGCTTTTGCTACTTTGCCCATATCCATAGGAGGAATCATAGAAGAATTTCACTTTTTTATTCAAGATAATTGCTCCTATGAAATTCTCTTAGGTCAGCCCTTTATTTGTGAGAGTCGCATGGAAACTAAAGCCATGGATGATGGGTCTACCTATGCTAGAATTAAGTCTAAGGATGGCATGCAATCACTTCAATTCATGACAGCAGGAGTGAATCATCCTAAGAATTGATTGTCAATTAGAAAGAAAACTATTGTTACTCAGGTTCATTAGCATGCTTGTAGTGATTATGCACTCCGATTCATGTTTGGAGCTACATACGATCAAAATTTTGGATAGAATTCATTGTTGAGTGGGTCAACGGTGGACATTGGTTTGACATCTCGTAACCAACCAACATGTATAATACTTTGTCACTTTTTTTCCACATTCTAGATTAGATTTTCTTCATAAGAGTCAATTGTCCAAGTCTTTTATCCAAAAAATGCAAAAAAAAAATAAAACCAACAAAGTCATGGAACGTGATGAGAACATTGAGCATGTGATTGAGACATCTCATTGTTTCTCTACTCTTGAGGAGTTAGAGTTATGTCTTCAACAAAATTCTAATTTCCATATTACTCTTCTTTCTTGCCTTGATGAGTATGCTATAATTCAAGAGTATGCTCTCAATGTTGAAAAGTGCTCAAAATTTAACCAAACACATGATGCCTTAGTTGAAACAAAGTACAAAATTGTAGACAAAAAAATCAAACCCATAGCTCAACCATTACCCCAAGGAAGTAGCGAAAAAATTATTCATGTTAAAAATGATCCAATTCTTCGAGATAAGAAAAACATAGGACATAAGAACACTTGTTAGCTATTCCTGAACAGACTATGGCTTGTATTTGGCATGGTCCTTTGGGCCATATATCTCATTGTGGAATGGACAATCTTTCTCGTTCTGGCTACTTACCTGTGTTATCTTTCTCTGATTTTTCATTTTGTGAGCATTGTCAATATGGAACGCAAACCAAAAATGTGCATAGAACGCACATTGACTCATCTTTGTACATTCTCTAGTAATACATTCACTATTGTGTGTTTGTGCTCTAAGCTTCTTCTACTTCCTTGTGCTGTTCGCGTGCTTCCACAGACATCTATCTCCAATAATTGGTATCAGAGCAGGTCGTCGCTTCATCTAGGGCGCCATCGACACTCCTCCGTTTGCAGTCTCAGAATCGCACGAATTTTGGTGAGCATACTCAACGTGTTTCCGAGATCAAAACAGCTTCGCTATGTGGTGCCGAAATCGCGATCTGAGCTTGTTTCGACCTCCCAACGCACTATCATAGCGCTTGTGTAGGCTATTCCGTCTTTTTGTGCCAAAGGTATATACCAGTTTCTATTCGCCAGTTTAAGCGTCTCGAAGTCTGCTACAGGTCTAGCAGAACTCATCTAGGTAGTTCTGTTCAACTTTTTGAGATACAGTCAATTTTCTGCATCAAGGTATTTTAGTCACCGGCCATGGCTGAAAGCGGTGACGTATTCCGTATGTTGGCTGTTGAGGATAAGTTGGATGGTACCAACTACCCATTATGGGCTTATATGATGCGACATGTTTTGGTTGCAAAAGGATTGTGGAACATTGTGCAGGGTGTTGAAAGACGTCCTGTTACACCTGTAACGACAGGTACTGCAAATACAGGTGCTGGAGCTGATGAAGATGGTGTCGAAGATGATATTCCGCAGATTCCTGTTTGTGCTACTGTTTCTGTTGCACCTACTGCAGAGCAAATTCGTTGGGATGGCAAAGATGCCCAGGCACATGCATTGATAGCTTTGTCTATCAAACGTGCCATTATTCCTCATATTTGCTCTTGCAAAATAGCTAGGGATGCTTGGGATACACTTACCACATTGTACCAAGCTAGGAATGAGGCTCGTGTTGCTTACCTCCGAAAACAGTTGGAGAGTGAGCACATGAATGAAGGTGATTCTATGGATAGTTTCCTAACAAAGATCTTGCATATTTTCTCAAGTATTATGGTTCACATTCAGCAAGTTCAAATTTGAAGGAAAGTCAAATTCAAGTTTGAAGAAGACTTTTGAAGAAAAGGTCAGTTCAGGAGAACAACTTTGCAGATTATGAAGTTTGCAGATCTAGTTCAGTTTGTACCAATATGACATTGCAGGGGGGATTGTTGGAAAGCAATGTTCCATTGAGTTCATTCAAGGTCTTATTGGTCCAAATAGTTCACAGTACATAGGTTTAGTAGCTTGTCTTTTAGTTCTTATACAAGGAAATCGCGCCAAGCGACGTGGCTAAGAGACTATCCTTTCAAAGAGCTCACCCGAGCTCGAAACTCCATAGCCTAAGGTTAGATGAGGGTTTGTTGATTATCAGTTTCACAATGATCCTTCCTCTTTCAGTCACTCATATTCACTCTTCTATAACCTATTAGGTCACACCTCTCATGTATATTCAGATTTCTGTCCATACATCTGAATATGTTTGTTACATTTGTACATTCACTCATCCATCTATTTCTCTTCACATAGAAGCATATTGCTGAATTTGAGGCTGATTTGCATGCCTCATTTGAGATGTCTGATTTGGGGAATTTCCATCACTATTTGGGCATTCAATTTATGCAAGTTGATGGTGGAATGGCTTTGTGTCAAAAGAAATATATTGACACATTATTGCAGCCTTTTGGCCTTGAAGACTCTAAGCCTATTGCCACTCCTATGGAGACAGGTTTATGATTGAGTCTTCATGATGCAGGAGACGCATTTGATGTTGTCCTCTATCAGCAGGTTGTTGGATGCCTAATTTATTTATGCATTACTCGGCCAAATATTCAGTTTTTTGTCTCACAGATGAGCAGGTTTATGCATTGCCCATGTGTCAAGCATTGGCAAGCGCTTAAGTGCATCTTTCGATACTTGAGTGGTACTCAGGTACTTGGGTTGTTTTATCCCAAGGGGGGATCACTATTGCAAGATTTGCATGCTTTCTTTGACTCAGACTGGGTTGGTTGCTATGACACTCGTGTGTCCACTAGTGGCTTTTGCTTCATGCTTGGTAGCTCATGGATATCTTGGCTGAGCAAGAAGCAGCCTACTATGGCCACTTCCAGTTTTGAGGCTGAGCATAGGCAGCTTTCATAGCGACTATTGAGTGTGTGTGGCTCAGACGCCTTATGGCTGATTTGGGTGTTGGTTAGTTTTCTTCCACCACCATCTTCACTGATAGTCAGAGCACATTGGCAGTTGAGAGGAACCCTATGTTCCATGCTCGCACTAAGGACATTGAGGTGCATTATCATTATGTGAGGGAGAGGTTCTCTGCTAGGGAGATCAGCTTGGCATATGTGCCCACACAGGAGAACATCACATACCTTTTCACGACAGCTCTGCCTAGGGAGAAGTTTGAAGCTTTCTGCAAAGATTTGGGTTTACTTCCTTTTGTGGAGTGATTTCCACATAGCTTGGCACTTCCTTATACATGAGTGCCAGCTACTTGTTCACCGCCTCACTCCTAGGGGGGATTTGTTGATATATTTAGGTAGTGATGTGTGTGAACACTCTACGACTATTGGGGCACTTTTTTCCCTCTTTAGAGGTTTTTTTTTCCCCGGCTTCTATATATGCATATTGCCTTAATGGGCTACTTATCTTTGTACATTCTCTAGTAATACATTCAGTATTGTGTGTTGTGCTCCAAGCTTCTTCTTCTTCCTTGTGCTATTCGCATGCTTCCGTAGACATCTATCTCCAACACTTTCTTGCATGGAGATCTTATATATAATGAGATCTATATGGAACAACCAGAGGGTTATGTAGTTCTTGGCAAGGAAAGTCTAGTTTGTAAGCTCAATAAGAGCTTGTATGGACTTAAACATTCCCCTAGACAATGGTACCAAAAGCTTGATGCTTTTATGAAGTATCAAGGCTATTCTCGAAGCAATGAGGATCATTGTCTCTACACATAGAGATGCTCAGATGGGAGCTTGATATGCTCAATACTTTATGTCGATGATATGTTGATTGCTAGGAAGTCCTCTTATGACTTGTCAATTCTCAAAAACAATTTGAGTCAGAACTTTGATATGAAGGATTTGGGGGATGCCAAACATATTCTTGGCATGTGCATTACTGGTGATATGAGTAAAAGATGCATATACTTATCTAAAAGTGAATACATATCCAAAGTACTTCATAGGTTCAATTTGCAGGGTTGAAAGGCATTGAGTATCTGCTATTCGTAGTCTCATGTATGCTATGGTAGCTACGAGTCCAGACATTGCATTTGCAGTGGGAGTTGTGAGCACATATATGTCTAATCCTAGCAAGAAACATTGGGAAGTGATCAAGATGATTTTAAGATATCTGAGTGGCACTAAGGACAAGTGTCTATGCTTGGGTAGAGGGAAAGCATCCATTATTGGTTACATAGATTCTGACTATGCTCATTGTGTAGACAATCGTAAATCTACATCAGGGTAAATTTTTCATTTTGTTGGAGGTGCTATCTCTTGGAGATCTTGTCTTCAAGAATGTACAGGTGTTTCCACCATAAAAGAAGAGTATGTTGCAGCAAGTGAGACATGTAAGGAAGCATTTTGGCTCTCTCCTCTTGCTTGTGATATGGGTTTACCTCAGCATGTACCTCGTTTGCTCAGTGATAGTCAGAGTGCAATTGCTTTGGCTAAGAATCGAGTCTATCATGCAAAGACCAAGCACATTGAGGTGAGGTATCACTTCATTAGAGATTGCTTAGCCACTGAGCACATTATTCTTGAGAAGGTTCATACTCGAGATAATGTTGTGGATGCTTTGACTAAAGCTCTACCACATGATAGATTTTGACATTGTTGTCACTTGATGGGGGTTACTTGATTCATGATCTTACACAGTCACTTGTATACTGTGTAACATGCCCATCAAGTGGGAGGTATGGTTTGTATACTTACATTCAGGTATTCTTTATCATTCTTTAATTTTCTCCCATGATTACTTTGGCCATATTGGCCTTTAGTGGGAGATTGTTACCGTTGTGTCCATGTGAAAGGCCAAATGGCCATTGGACACTTCTCTATATATGTTCTCTAATAAAACATATAGTGGCTTGGTCAATCACAGAATGTAAGTTCGACCACATTTGTAAGACCTAAGAAGTTTGTCTTCGTGCTCCCTATGTACTCTGTTTTTCTACGTATTCTATAGCCTCTGTGCAAAGTACTGTGTGTGGCCTTAGGAGCTCAATTTTCTACTCCGAGGATATCGTCGTGGAGCTCTCGAGAAGGAGAGCACACCGTGGTGCATCACCATTGAATTACTTCAACTTGTTATGCAGAAACAAACTTTATGCCAATCTTGAAAAGAGTTATTTCTTCCAAAAAGAATTAGAGTATTTAGGCCACATTGTTTCTAGTCAAGGCATTCATGTAGATCCAAAGAAATTAAAGTAATTGAAGAATGGAATGTCCCTCAATCTATGAATGATGTACACTCTTTTCTAGAGTTAGCTAGTTTTTATAGGAAGTTTGTAAAAGGTTTTTCTTATTTAGCGATTCCGCTCATATTATTATTGAAGAAAAAGTTGAAATTTACATGGGGATTAGCAACAAAAATCTTTTTAAAAACTCAAACATGCACTTTTGCTTGCACTTGTTTTGCCTCTACCAACTTAAGTGAAAGGAAACAATTTGTACTACCCAAATCAATCATGAAACTAACCTTATGTGAGTATATGTACCCCATATCCTAATCAGTGATGCCCTTGAATGAGTAGAAGTTACCATGCATTGAAGTCTAGGGTTACAACACTTACCTTGATCATCCGCTTCATCAATTTATATGTTTTCCTCTTGTAGATGAGCTATCTTTGCTTGCATATAATGTCTCATGGCCTTGTTTGGATATTCAAAAGTGCGATGTCCCTATTCTCCACATCAAAAACAAAGTCCCAATCTTTTAGCTCGCTCCAAGAAATTAGAATCACATTGCCAATGCACAAGTTCTTCCTTCTTAGGTGTATCAATCTGCTTCAGCTTAGTTTGTTCTCCTGAACGGTTAATAGAGTTAATCGATCTCTATCCATTGTGATTTGATGAAATAGTTCTCGAGGTTTGATTCCCTATTGAGATAAACGTTGATTTGGATGCCTTTTTCATAGTAAACTTCTCCGTCTTCTCAAAGTTTTCTGCTTTTGCAACTGCATCAAGAAAATCCACACATCCGGACCCCTTTACTTGATAGCAAAGCTCCACCCACAAACCCTCAATAAATTTGATCTTCAGGGCATCTCTAGAAACTTCTAGTGCATACTTATTTAAACATAGGGAATTCTCCTTATATTCTTCAACAGACAAGTTATGTCTAACATCCACTTGTTGCGTGAAGGAGTAGAATTCCATTTTCTTTTCCATCGGTGTCGTCGAGATTTTCTCTCCTCTCTCATTACTGAGGGCCTACAAGAAACACATTCGGTGAAGGTAGCCAAAATTCCGTTATGTCTATCATCCGCTTGTTGCTTGAAGGAGTAGAATTCCATTATCTTTTCCATCGGTGTCATCGAGATTTTCTCTCCTCTCTCATTCATGAGGGCCTACAAGAAACACATTCGGTGAAGGTAGCCAGAATTCCCTGAGAAGTCCAAGATGCATCAAGGATGTTAAAGGGAGTTCACATGCAAATCCAGGGTAGCGATCAAAGCTAGTCAAATTTTGAAAATTAGGGTAAAAATTTCAATGTCTCCAAATCACATGAAAATTCATATACTTGTAAAGCCTATGAAAGGCAGTCTATAGCCTAAATTCCACATGTAAATGGATTTTTTATCACATTGATATGCCATGTGCATTTTGTAAAAAATGTAATTTTTCCACTTAGACCTACAAAATCTTGTATAGGAATATTTGTTAGCCATATGGTTTGTCATGTATAAAGATCATATGTGGCTACATATTTGTACAAACTTTCAAGGCTATCAGAGCTTCCTAGACACCTTAATGCCACCTTGAAAAAATTCAAATGTAGTCAAACTTGTATAAGGGAGATTCAGACGAGAGTTTTTCATGCATATTCCTAAAGGAGAACTTTCAAAACATAGCCCTACAAATTTTCATCTTCATCAAAGGATATTTGGAGGATCAAAGAACACAAAATCCAATTTTCACCGTAGTTTCCTAGAATAAGAAAATTGAAGGCTTGATAAGTTGCCACATGGCAAACAATGATTGAACCATGTTGTACGATCAAGATGAGCTCTCATTCAAGGATGGAGATGCACTAAAGCCTAAACAAACAAGGATCCACGAGTTCTTTTCATCACATAAGATTTTTCTTGATCGTCAAAGATTAATAATGCAAAGTTTGTCCAAAAATAGCAGCTTATGTTATCCAAGTTGATGTCAGCACTGATCCGACAATCGAAATCAGCACCACATTCAATGGTGGAGAAAGAAGACACCTATTTTTCCTCCTTTTGCCCTAGATATCATATAAAGAACCAATCCTAGCGATCCATTTGATAAATCCAATGGTTGTAATCAAAAGCAGTTGAGACTAGGGTTGAGAGTTGATTTCTCTAGATCCAAGTGCCCAAGTTCATTTAGAAAACTATAAAAACCACCCTCCAAACTTGTAGAGCATCATTGTTAGGCATCCATAGGGTCCTTGCTAGCACATGGTTTCCTTGAGACGATCACCTTCAGTTGAGCGTTTGAGGATCCAAGGGGGGCCAATAAGCGCATAGTTCCTAGAATCAATTTTTAGACTTCCACTCTTGGATAGGCTCATAAACCGAATGGTTCCTCTTTCTTTGCTCACCCTAAATGGAGAATGTGAGTTAGTTAGAGTTGGTTTTATGAGTCTTGGACTTCTTTAGAAACACATTACGATCCTAGAAAGATATAGGGTCAATGATGTGGAACATATCCTCTTACGTGTCACATTTGGTTGAACTCTCATGGTGAGAGGGTCGTGTAGACCGCCTTTGACCAGTAGAATGCTTAGCTTGATGTTTCACAACATTCATGTACATCTATCTCGTTACACTATCTTTTAATGCATGTCTCGTGTCTCCTATCTCTTAGTCTCTTATATGTTTTTACATGTCTCATTCTATCTCTTACTATGTGTGAGAAGGCTCAGCAGCCTTGCGTTGAACACGTGAGGATGATCCATTGAAATTGAGAGAATAAACTTCTATTCATTCATAAATCATGATCCACATGCATTCATACCATCCATTAAAAACACCCATGCATATGTTTGAGTTTTGAAAGTGTATAGGAAACTCCATTCTTGGACCATTCTTCCTTTCGAAATTGATTCATGTGTGTGGTTTTCTTTTTGTTGTCATCATGCATACATCCACAAGAACTCATGCATATGAATTAAATTTTGAAAGTGTATAAGAAGCTCTATTCTTGGATCATTCTTCCTTTCGAAATTGATTCATGTGTGTGGTTTTCTTTTTGTTCTCATCATGCATACATCCATATCCTCCCCCTTCTCATAATCAAATCATGACATCTCTCATTTCCATACCCAACTTCATCTTCACCTTCACATTTTGATCACAACGAACTTCCAACACTCACTAGCTTCATACACTCTACATGTGTTGCGACCGGACCCGATCAACCGGGTGTCGACGAGATTTTCTCTCCTCTCTCATTCATGAAGGCCTACAGGAAACACATTCAATGAAGGTAGCGAGAATTCCGTGAGAATCCTAAGATGCATCAAGGATGTCAAAGGGAGTTCACATGCAAACTTTGGAAGATATCAAATAAATCTAGGGTAGCAGTCAAAGCTAGTCAAATTTTGGAAATTACGGCAAAAATTCTAATGTCTCCAAATCACATGAAAATTCATATACTTGTAAACCCTATCAAAGGCAGTCTATAGCCTGAATTTCACATGTAAAAGGATTTTCTAGCACATTGATATGCCATGTGCATTTTGTTAAAGATATAATTTTTCCACTTAGACCCTACAAAATCTTGTATAGGAATTTTTGTTAGCCATATGGTTTGGCATGTATATAGATCATATGTGGCTACATATATGTACAAAGTTTCAAGGTTATCAAAGCTTCCTAGACACCTTAATGCCACCTTGCAAGGTTCCAAATGAAGTCAAACTTGTATAAGGGAGATTCAAATGGGAGATTTTTCTACATATTCCTAAAGTAGCCCTACAAATTTTCATCTTCAACAAAGGATATCTGAAGGGTCAAATAGCACAAAATCAAGTTTTAATGGTCACCACACTTTCCTATAAGAAAATTGAAGGCTTGAAGGGATACCATATGGCAAACAATGATTGAACCATGTTGTATGATCAAGATGAGCTCACATTCAAGGGTGGTGATGCACTAAAGCATAAAGCAAGGAGGATCCACAAGTCTTTTTCTTTCGATAAGCCTTTTTTTATGGTCAAAGATGAATAATGCAAAGTTCATCCAAAAATAACTTATCCTATTCCAATTGATGTCAACACTAATCGGACGATCTCATATCAGCTCCAAATCCAATGGTTGTGAATGAATGCACCTAATTTTCTCCCCTTTTCCCTAGATATCATATAAAGAACCAATCCTAGCCATCCATTTCATAAATCCAATGGTTGTAATCGAAAGCAGTTGATCTTAAGGTTGAGAGTTGATTTCTCTAGATCCATGGACCCAAATTCATTCAAAAATCTATAAAAACCCTCCTCCAAACTCATAGAGCATCATTGTTAGGCATCCATAGGGCCCTTGCTAGCACATGGTTTCCTTGAGACGATCACTCTCAGTTGAGCGTGTGAGGATCCAAGGTGGGCTAGTAAGAGCATAGTTCCTAGAATCAATTTTTAGACTTCCACTCTTGGATAGGCTCATAAACCCAATGGTTCCTCTTTCTTTGCTCACCCTCAATGGAGCGTGTGAGTGAGTTAGAGTTGGTTTTATGAGTCTTGGACTTCCTTAGAAACACATTACGATCCTAGAAAGATATAGGGCCAATGAAGTGGAACCTATCCTCTTACATGTGGCATTTGGCTGAACTCTCATGGTGAGAGGGTCCTGTAGACAGCCTTTGACCAGTAGAATGCTTAGCTTGACGTTTCACAACATTCATGTACATGTATCTCATTACAATATCTTTTAATTCATGTCTCGTGTCTCCTGTCTCTTAGTCTCTTATATGTTTTTACATGTCTCCTTCTATCTCTTTCTATGTGTGAGAAGGCTCAGTAGTCTTGCGTTGAACCCGTGAGGATGATCCATTGAAATTGAGAGAATAAACTTCTATTCATTCATAAATCATGATCCACATGTATTCATACCATCCATAAACACCCATTCATATGTTTCAGTTTTGAAAGTGTATACAAAATTCCATTCTTCCTTTCAAAATTGATTCATGTGTGTTTTTTTCTTTTTGTTCTCATCATGCATACATCCACAAGAACTCATGCATATGAATTAAATTTTGAAAGTGTATAAGAAGCTCTATTCTTGGATCATTCTTCCTTTTGAAATTGATTCATGTCTGTGGTTTTCTTTTTGTTCTCATCATGCATACATCCATATGTTCTCCCTTCTCATAATCAAATCATGACATCTCTCGTGTCCATACCCAACTTCATCTTCACCTTCACATTCTGATCACAAAGAATTCCAACACTCACTAGCTTCATACACTCTACATGTGCTGCGACCGGACCGGATCCACCGGGTGTCGACGAGATTTTCTCTCCTCTCTCATTCATGAAGGCCTACAGGAAACACATTCAGTGAAGGTAGCCAGAATTCCCTGAGAAGCCTAAGATGCATCAAGGATTTCAAAGGGAGTTCACATGCAAACTTTGGAAGATATCAAACAAATCTAGGGTAGCAGTCAAAGCTAGTCAAATTTTGGAAATTAGGGCAAAAATTCCAATGTCTCCAAATCACATGAAAATTCATATACTTGTAAACCCTATCAAAGGCAGTCTATAGCCTGAATTTCACACGTAAAAGGATTTTCTAGCACATTGATATGCCATGTGCATTTTGTAAAAGATATAATTTTTCCACTTAGACCCTACAAAATCTTGTATAGGAATTTTTGTTAGCCATATGGTTTAGCATGTATAAAGATCATATGTGGCTACATATATATACAAATTTTCAAGGTTATCAAAGCTTCCTAGACACCTTAATGCCACCTTGAAAGGTTCCAAATGTAGTCAAACTTGTATAAGGGAGATTCAAATGGGAGTTTTTCTACATATTCCTAAAGTAGCCCTACAAATTTTCATCTTCATCAAAGCATATCTAAAGGGTCAAACAACACAAAATCAAGTTTTAATGGTCACCGCAGTTTCCTATAAGAAAATTGAAGGCTTGAAGGGCTACCACATGGCAAACAATGATTGAACCATGTTGTACAATCAAGATGAGCTCACATTCAAGGGTGGAGATGCACTAAAGAATAAAGCAAGGAGGATCCACAAGTTTTTTTCTTCTGATAAGCCTTTTTTTATGGTCAAAGATGAATAATGCAAAGTTCATCTGAAAATAGCAACTTATCCTATTCAAATTGATGTCAATACTAATCCGAGGATCCATATCAGCTCCAAATCCAATGGTGGAGAAAGAACCAATCATATAAAGAACCAATCCTAGCTATCCATTTGATAAATCCAATGGTTGTAATCAAAAGTAGTTGATCTTAAGGTTGAGAGTTGATCTCTCTAGATAAAAGGGCCCAAATTCGTTAAAAAATCTATTAAAACCCTCCTCCAAACTCATAGAGCATCATTGTTAGGCATCCATAGGGCCCTTGCTAGCACATGGTTTCCTTGAGACGATCACCCTCAGTTGAGCGTCTGAGGATCCAAGGTGGTCTAGTAAGAGCATAGTTCCTAGAATCAATTTTAGACTTCCACTCTAGGATAGGCTCATAAACCCAATGGTTCCTCTTTCTTTGCTTACCCTCAATGGAGCATATGAGTGAGTTAGACTTAGTTTTATGAGTCTTAGACTTCTTTAGAAACACATTATGATTATAAAGATATAAGGTGAATGAAGTGAAACCTATCCTCTTACGTGTGACATTCGGTTCAACTGTCATGGTGAGAGGGTCTTGCGGACTGCCTTTGACAAGTAGAATGCTTAGCTTGGTGTATAACAACATTCATGTATGTGTATGTCATTACAATATCTTCTAATTCATGTCTCTTGTCTCTTCTCTCTTAGTCTCTTATATGTTTTTACATGTCTCCTTCTATCTCTTTCTATGTGTGAGAAGGCTCTACAATCTTGCCTTGAACCAGTGAGGATGATCCATTGAGATTGAGAGAAAAAGTTTCTATTCATTCATACATCATGACCCACATGCATTTATACCACCCACAAAAAACCATGCATATGTTTCAGTTTTGGAAGTGTATAAGAAGCTCCATTCTTGGACCATTCTTCTGTTCAAAAATTGATTCATGTGTGTGATTTTCTTTTTGTTCCCATCATGCATACATCCACAAGAACCCATGCATATGAATTAAATTTCGAAAGTGTATAAGAAGCTCCATTGTTGGACCATTCCTCCTTTCAAAATTGATTAATGTGTGTGGTTTTCTTTTTGTTCTCATCATGCATACATCCATATGTTTCCCCTTCTCATAATCAAATCATGACATGTCTCCTCTCCATACCCAACTTCATCTTCACCTTCACATTTTGATCACAAAGACCTTCCAACACTCACTAGCTTCATACACTCTGTGTGTGCTATGACCGGACCCAATCCACTTGGATTGTGATCACCTCCACATTTGAACCCGACATGAAATCGCTTCACAACATTTGCTTCTGATCTTGTTGGGAGGTTGTGATCCATATCCTTTATCATGATTATCATTCTTGAGTGTTGCACTAGATTTCTCACAATATGGTGCACATCTTCATCGTGAAATAAATGGATTTGTGAGAGATCTAGAACATCGTACATCACTTGCATATTCACATATGATAGAGGAAGGATTCAAATCCCTTATTGTTGAGAAATAAAGCCAAAGAATAGTCTCTTCTATGTTGGCAGAGAAGGGAAAATTCAATGCCATCAACATTACAAGCTACTTAGATTTGTTTGAAGAGCAAGCTATGGTTTTTGGTCTTCCCCAAGATCTTTTGATAACATTCTTTGAACGAATTGTTGATAGCTCTATCATAAACTGTGTCACTCAATATGATAGTCTTCCTTGGAGTGATTTAAGAAAGGAGATGCTCAAAGAACTCTATCTTGAGGATCATAGCCAACATAATTGGGATAGCTTCTTATGATGGGTCAATGCCCCAAAGCCTAGTAGCTCTATTACTCACTTACAAAATGAGTATATTAGACACTATGAATGACTTCCTGATGACGATAAGATAACTTTGGCACCTAATCTTGTGATCAATTTGCTTAAGATTATTCATCTTGAAACTCGTAGGGGTACGAGCTAAATAGACAGATTTATACATTAGTGGAACTCAGTTAGATTTCCTTGTTGTAATTAGAGAAAGAGCATATTCATATTTATGTAGGAAATAAGTTCTAAAATAAGCTAAAGATGAAAGATGTCTCTTGAAAATCCTAAATCTGCTTGTTCATTTGCATATATGTTGCCTATTTGTTCATGCATATTCATGTTGCATGTTTCAATCCTTTCTTTCATGCAAATTTTGCTTCATGTCATAGTGCATAGTCATTTATACATATGATCAATTTTTTCTTCCATGTTTCTTATGTTTCCAATAAAAGAATTTGATGCCCATAACTTTTTGTTTTCAGAAAGACTAGAGTGGCGCTTCCGGAGGAATTGCAGGTTTAGTGGGGGCAAATTTCGTCGAGATTGTCTCTCCTCTCTCATTCATGAAGGCCTACACGAAACACATTAAGTGAAGGTAGCTAGAATTGTGTGAAAATTCCAAGATGCATCAAGGATTTCAAATGGAGTTCACATGCAAACTTTGAAAGAAATCAAGCAAATCTAGGGTAGCTATCAAAGCAAGTCAAATTTTGGAATTTAGGGCAAAAATTCCAATGTCTCCAAATCATATGAAAATTCATATACCTGTAAAGCCTATCAAAGGCAGTTTATAGCCTGAATTTCACATGTAAATGGATTTTCTAGCACATTGATATGTCATGTGCATTTTGTAAAAACTATATTTTTTCCACTTAGACCCTACAAAATCTTGTATAGGAATTTTTGTTAGCTGCATGGTTTGGCATCTATAAAGATCATATATGGCTACATATATATACAAATTTTCAAGGCTATCAGAGCTTACTTGACACCTTAATGCCACCTTGCAAGCTTCCAATGTAGTCAAACTTGTATAATGGAGATTCACATGGGAGTTTTTTCTGCATATTCCTAAAGAATACCTTTAAAAAACATAGCCCTACAAATTTTCATCTTCATCAAAGGATATTTGAAAGGTCAAAGAGCACAAAATCCAGTTTTCAAGGTCACCATAATTTCCTAGAATAAGAAAATTGAAAGCTTGAAGGGCTACCATATGGCAAACAATGATTGAACCATGTTGTATGATCAGGATGAGCTCACATTCAAGGGTGGAGATGCACTAAAGAATAAAGCAAGGAGGATCCCTAAGTGTTTTTCATCGGATAAGCCTTTCTTGATGGTCAGAGATCAATCATGCAAAGTTCATCCAAAAATAACAGCTTATCATATCCAAATTGATGTCAGTAGTGATCTGACGGTCCAGATCAGCCTTAGATCCAATGGTGGAGAATGAATGCACCTAATTTGGCCCCCTTTGCCATAGATATCATATAAAGAACCAATACTAGCTATCCATTTGATAAATCCAATGATTATAATCAAAAGCAACTGATCTTAGGGTTGAAAGTTGATTTCTCTAGATCCAAGGGCCCAAATTCATTCAAAAAACTATAAAAACCCTCCTCCAAACGCATAGAGCATCATTGTTAGGCATCCATAGGGCCCTTGTTAGCACATGGTTTCCTTGAGATGATCACTCTCAGTTGAGCATGTGAGGATCCAAGGTGGGCTAGTAAGAGCATAGTTCCTAGAATCAATTTTTAGACTTCCACTCTAGGATAGGCTCATAAACCAATGGTTCCTCTTTCTTTGCTCACCCTCAACGGAGCATGTGAGTGACTTAGAGTTGGTTTTATGAGTCTTGGACTTCTTTAGAAACACATTATGATCCTAGAAAGATATAGGTTCAAAGAAGTGGAAGCTATCCTCTTACGTGTGACATTCAGCTGAATTACCATGGTGAGAGGGTCGTGCGGACTACTTTTGACCAATAGAATGCTTAGCTTGATGTATCACAACATTCATGTATATGTATGTCATTACAATATCTTCTAATTCATGTCTCTTGTCTCTTGTCTCTTGTCTCTTAGTCTCTTATATGTTTTTACATGTCTCCTTCTATCTCTTTCTATGTGTGAGAAGGCTTCATAGTCTTGCATTGAACTAGTGAGGATGATCCATTGAGATTGAGAGAAAAAGTTGGGACATCTCTCCTCTCCATACCCAGCTTCATGTTCAACTTCATATTTTGATCACAAAGACCTTCCAACACTCACTAGCTTCATACACTCTGCATGTGCTGCGATTGGACCCAATTCTTCCAAATTATGATCACCTCACACCGGATTGTGATCACCTCCACATCGGATAATGTGGAGAACAATAACCATTCTCTGCTTGCTCTCAAAACACTTTCTAGAGAATCAGCCCTTCACATGCTCTTGTCTGCATGTATGATTTCCACCACACTTTGCAAACTCCCCACAAATGCAGAATTGCCATCTTTGCTTTTGATTCCTCACTAAACACACATAAACCAAAGAAATCTTGGAGTTCCTTGATCCATGCTTCAAGATCCTCCCTAGTTTTCTTCTCACCGTCAAATTCATTTAACTTTGCTCTTTCAAACACTTTCTTGAGTGTAGACTCACCCGCATCCTCATCATCTTCACGTTCACATTGTCATCTAGCTCTCCTCTTGCTCTTCTATCTTCTTCTTCAAAGCGTGCATCTTTCCCAGAATCCAACTCCACTCTGATACCACTTGTAACAAGTGTCATTATCTTCAATCACAATCAGACATAGAATAATAGAATTCGGCACAATAAGATATAAGGAAAAAAACAAACTACACACAGAACAAGAAAAGAGAGATATAACTTTATTATCTATGCAGATTTACAAGGAGTTCTAATCTCAGTTACAAAATCTATCAAATAGCTTCAATGTGAAGCCTCATCCAATCAACCACCCCCGAGATGATCTCAATCCCAATCCCAATCACAATCGCAATCTCAATCTAAATCCTAATCTCAATCATAAAAATAGAAAACGATCATGATCAATGCACAACCACAATCTCTCCCTAGCTCTCAGTCTTTGTCTTTTGGATCTGTCCCCTTTTGCCAGGGCATGATCAATCCCACCTTCCTAGACATGCACTCCTAGAATTTGCATGCTCCAAGATAGTGTCTTTTTGCATGTCTCATGCAAGACTTCCAAACCACCCATGTGTCTACTTTTCAAGCCCGCCTTGAGAATTGTACCTGCAAAAGTTGAGGCAATCTCTACAAAACACTCAGACACATGTCAATCACTCAAAATAACCCACATATCCATGTGCATTTTCTAAATCTTTGAACATGAATAAGATGAAACAAGGCTTCTCTCTCTCTCTTTTTTAAGTACCTAAAAAAGGCACTTTTCCAAGCCCTATAACTCAAAAACCATGGGGAATTATCTTACACTTGTGAGACACAAAAATATTCAGTTCTTCGATCTCTAAAATAGTGTTAGAGATTTCTTAGATCCAAATCGGCTTCCAAAGATCACTTTTGAGCCTTGCAAAATCGAAAATTATAGAGATAGATGAAAAAACATGAAAAATCTCTTCATTAACCTATCTTCATGACATCAAATGAGGCATAAAACATAGGAACCACAAAAAATTCAATGAGGTAAAGTTTTTCCACTAAAAGTAGTCTACTTTTTTCTCATACAACACTTTTTCTAAATTTTCATCTTCATGGTGGAATTTAGCACAAATTGCATGTGATAACTTTCTAGAGAGACATTGGAAAAACTTATTGCTACAAAATTTTGTAGACATGATTAGAATATCCTTAACATAAATTTTCATTATTACGTACACATCCCTTTTTTTTGGAGAATCAAGGTGGTATTTTACAATTCTCCCCCTCTTTGAAGAATTGTTTCCTCAAATTTGGAAAGAAGGATAATGTTCCATAAACATATCTATACCAACCCATGTTAAATCTTCAATAGGATATGCAAACCACTTAACTAAAATTTCCACCATTTCAGGATTCCTAAGATGTCTAATTCTTCGATCCATTACAACTTCAAGTTCAAGATCAAAAGTGGCATCTTTCTTTATCTTAGATTTGTCTTGCAAAACATGATCAACATTAGGAACATACCTTTTAAGTAATCCAACATGGAAAACTAGATTTTTCAAAGTTTTAGGCAGATGAAGTAAATATGCAACAGAACCAACTTTCTTTAAGATTTTAAAAGGACCATCATAATGTGGAGACAATCGATGATCTTTGCCTAAAAACTAGATTTGATTTAAAACGGTTCAATTTAAAAAAAAAACAGATCATTTGTTCTAAATTCAAGGGTCTCGTTTTGAGATCATTATATAAATTTTGACATTTCTATGCATCTTTCATTTTCTTCTTTAACTTTTTCAGCTCAAAATCCATGTTTTCAAGCATTTGTTTGGATACCTCAACCTGATTTTGTGAATTAAAAACTGAATGAGGTAGCAAATAATTATAGCCATGCATACTAAACTAAAGCCAAATATTCGGTCCAATTGTTTTTCTTATCATTTACATACATACATTGTCACGAGGAAGGAGATAAGGAAGAGAGCTCACACACACACACTCACTCTCAAGGAGAAGCACACACACAGATTGAGGCAAGGAAGAATTATCTTCTTCTTCTTCTTCTATTACATAAAAAGGAATGTACAAGAATGACCTAAAAACAAGAATACAACAAGTGCAATATATAAAGATCAGTACATAAGGAAAAACCTAATGTCTGTGAATGAGTGAGCTGGCAAGGAACAAATGTGCCATCACTCTCGGTAGATAAATCTAATAAATCTCAATGAAGTATCCCTTACATATACCGACGTGACCACTATACATGTCAGAGAAACGAAAAAATGGTACGTGTCATCCTGGATCATCACATGTTGAGCTTGATATCTCAACACTCCCCCTCAAGCTCAACGCCATATCCTATAATCCAAGCATCTCCCAAAACTTCTTCAACTTCTCAGCTCCAAGTGCTTTGGTGAAAATATCAGCAACCTACTCATCTGTTCTCACATAAACAAGATCAATATCACCTGCTAATACCTTCTCTCTGATGAAGTGATAATGTACCTTGATATGCTTTGTTCTAGCATGGAAAATAGGATTCCGTGCTAACTGTATGCTGCTAAGATTATCACAATAAATAGTGATAGGCTTTCCCACTTCCACACCTAAATCCGCAAGTAGCATCTCCAGCCATGATGCCTCACATGCTACCATTGCAGCACCTCTATACTCAGCCTCCGTACTCGACAAAGCAATAGTGGGTTGCTTCTTGCTGCTCCATGTAACAGTTGCACTCCCAAGTGAGAATAGAAAACCACTAGTAGATCTTCTATCTAGAATGCTACCAGCCCAATCGGCATCGGTGTATCCATAAACCTACAAATCTAGACCAGCCTCATAAAACAATGCATAATCCAAAGTAGCACTCACATAACGTTTAGATCAGGCCTCGTAATTGTGAGATATATAAGACTTCCCACAATTTTCTTGTACATAGTAGCCTTTTCCAATGCTTCCCCTGATGTAGTGTCCAACTTCAAATTCTGATCTAGTGGCATAGAAATTGGCTTACAATCAGCCATACCATACTTTTGCAGCATATTCAAGGCATATTGCCTTTGTGACATACATATACCTATTTCTGTATGTATAAACTCGATGCCCAAGAAATAGCGCAGCACACCATGATCTTTCATGTCAAATTCTTGCATAAGAAGTTTCTTTACCTCTTTGATGCTTCCTTCATTATCACCACCTATAATCAGGTCATCAACATAAATAGCCACAATAGTGATGCCATCATCAGCCTTCCTTGCATATAGTGAGTGATCTGCATCACACATAGAAAACCCAATGCTGGTTAAGTAATCAGCAATCCTTGCATGCCATGCACGAGGGGCTTGCTTCAACCCATACAAAGCCTTTTGCAACTTGCAAACATATTCTAGATGCTTTGAATCTTCATATCCTTGTGGCTGGTCCATATATACTTCTTCTTGTAACTCACCATGTAGGAAAGCATTCTTTACATCCATCTGATGCAAAGTCCATCCTTTTGTTGTAGCTAATGCAAGAAGTGTTCTGACAGTAGACATTTTAGCTATAGGGCTGAATGTTTCCTCATAATCAATGCCATATGTCTGTGCATATCCTTTAGCTACCAATCGTGCTTTATACCTGCTTATGCTATCATCAGCATTATGCTTTAACTTGTAAACCCATTTGCAGTCTATGGCTTTTTTTCCTTGTGGCAATGGAACCAGCTTCCATGTATCATTTCCATAAAGTGTAGCTATCTCCTTATCCATAGCTTTTTCCCAATCTGCATTACCAATTGCATCTTCAAAACAAGAAGGTCCAGCATCTTGTATTACCTTTGTCATGTAGGCACAATGGCGAGCCATGTAACTATCATATGTCAATCATTGCACTGAATTACGCATCCTCCCAGATCTTCTTGGTCCTGGGTCACTTCTCCTTGTATCATCTGCATGTGCCCTTCTTACTCCTGGAGTCTTCAGAGAGGGCAATCCAAGTTCCTCATCAAGACTCTTTTCTGAACCACTTGAATCTCCATCAACATCTTCAAAACTTGCAGATGTTTTACTACCAGCAGAAAGCTTTTCTTTACCTTTCTTGGATGTATTTGATGAACTTGCTGGACTGAAATTTCCATGCAATCTTCCACTCCATGGATTTGAGTTGGAACTATTGCTTGGTGATGCATCCCATCCACTCAAAACTTGAGATTTTGCACTTGATTTTTCAGCATTTTCTTTGTCATTTGGTTCAAGATTTATTCCTTCTTTGGCATCTGCATAGAAGCTTCACATTTCATCAAATACCATATCTCTGCTCACCTTCACCTATCGTGTGAGTGGGTTATGAAACTTGTACCCTTTTTGCTCAAGGGAGTATCCAATGAAGACACATTTTTCTGCTTTTGGATCAAGCTTCATCCTCAACTCATCTGGAACATGTACATATGCAATACAGCCAAAAACTTTTAGATGTGATAAGTTTGGCTTTTTACCTGTAAACTTCTCTTCAGGTGTAACTTGATGTACAGCAGCAGTCGGAGTTCTGTTCATGATGTATACAACAGTATGCACAACTTCTATTCAATAACAATGACGCATATTCTTCTCAGCCATCAAGGCTCTTGCTATTTATGTTGTATATTATTGAACAATGCATTGTTAAAGTATTATATTATTAATGTATTAATATGTTTTTGATGTTTTTTATATAGCAGCTGAAGGTTCGTGAGGAGCGTGCAAGGCGTGAAAGGGCGAACATCAATAATCGGAATAATTATTATTTAGCTTGTAAATAAACCCGCGTAGAAGGTTCTATTGTTAGAAAAGTAATGGTCAGAATAAGGGTCATTGAAGACCGTAGTTTTTGTTATTGAAAGCAATGGCTTTCCGTAAAAGTTATCAACTTTTAGTTTCACGCCTGCTTTTCGAAGCCGCCCTCTTGTAACCACTCTTTTCGACGTAATCAAAATTCCTATAAATACATGCACTCTGTGGACTATCGAAACAGAGTGCATGGGGGGAGATTGCACCCAATCTTGCATTCGGTCTCGTCTCTTGTTGCGTCTATTTTCTGTGTGTTTTTCTGCGTCCGTAATCTCTGTATGCGCGTGAGCAAGATCCTGACAACAGTGGTATCAGAGCTCTACACGCATCAATACAGAGGGTTCTGCTCTCTGTTCGCGATTCTGCTCTCTGTTCGCGATTCTGAATTCCGATTCCATCTCCATCTCCATCTCCGTCTCCGTCTCCGTCTCCGGTTTCGGTTTCTGTTTCAGTTCCGGTTTCGGTTTCAGTTTCAGTTCTAGTTTCTGTTCCTGTTCCTGTTCCAGAACCAGAACCTATGTTTACACCTGCGTTTACTCCAAGGCGTCGACTAAGGCAAAGAACTTAGGCAATAACTTAGGCAATACATTGGCACCCAAGGCTCCCTTGGCAGGCGTTGGCTACGCGCGAGGCAGTTTTAATTTTTGAGTGGTAATAGAGAGGTTTAGAGTCCCTAAGGTAAGAGGATTTGAACCCAAAACCTCCTACTTTCAAGGGAAGTACTTTGAACACTCCACCATCTCTTGGAGTTGTTATTCAAGTTCTCTTTCTTTGATACTTGTGCAAGGCGCTCGCGGCAATTTCAAGGATGGACCCAACAAAGAATTAAGTGTAACTTTCAATCCGTAGGTCGGATTGAGGCGTGTAATATACCGTTGGAAAGCTCTCGGAACGAACTTTCCAATGAGCTAGCTTGGAAGTGTGAATTCCTTCAAAATCCTTGGGTGGCACTTGAGTGAGTGTTCAAGATACCAAGCAAGGTTGAGAGCAAGGATCCAAGAGCACCATGGCGGATTACAGTAATTCACCTTTACCTGGAGTTTCATTCGAACAAGAGTTAGAGATTATGAACCAAGAACTTCAAGCACTTCAACAAGCCATACACGGACGTTATGCTATGCTTCAATTCGACGGACGAATAGATGGCCGCTTTGTCTTATCATGGTTATCCCTATTCAACGATTTCTTTTCCGATGAGTTATATTCAAAAAATAAGAAAATTGAGTTTGCCAATAATTATTTGGTTGGAAGAGCGCAGCAATGGTGGAATGATCTTTCTCAGACTGCAGATTGTCCACGCACATGGAAGGATTTTCAAGAAGAGTTTCGGGATTCATTTCTACCTTTAAAGTTTATCCTACATGTTTGATAATTGTGATGCATTTACATATTGAATTTAGTTTATAGGAGCATATTCAAGTTCTGCTTGCCCAAATTCATTAGAAAGACTATGTCCGCATCTCACAGATACTTTTAATAACTTAACACCTCCATGAACATTTCCATGCATGTATTTTTACATGGCACATGCCTAGTTTCTTTATTCAGTGATGAAACATGTGACTGGCTATCCATGTTTATTATTTTATCAACTGAGGTCAGTTGTCTTTTCAACTGAGGGGCATGTTATGAATTATGGAGTATGTTGAACAAGTAATTGTTGGAGTGTGTTAAATTATTAATGTATTATGGAAGATGTTGGCCAATGCATTGTTGGATTGAAATATGGAATAGCCAATGCATTGTTGGATTGTAACAGTAACCTGGACTATGTTGAACAATGTATTGTAATTGTTAGATGTTAAATTATATTATCAACTGAGGTCAGTTGCTTGTCAACTGAGAGGCATGTTGTATATTATTGAACAATGCATTGTTAAAGTATTATATTATTAATGTATTAATATGTTTTTGATGTTTTTTAAATAGCAGCTGAAGGTTCGTGAGGAGCGTGCAAGGCGTGAAAGGGCGAACATCAATAATCGGAATAATTATTATTTAGCTTGTAAATAAACCCGCGTAGAAGGTTCTATTGTTAGAAAAGTAATGGTCAGAATAAGGGTCATTGAAGACCGTAGTTTCTGTTATTGAAAGCAATGGCTTTCCGTAAAAGTTATCAACTTTTAGTTTCACGCATGCTTTTCGAAGCCGCCCTCTTGTAACCACTCTTTTCGACGTAATCAAAATTCCTATAAATACATGCACTCTGTGGACTGTCGAAACAGAGTGCATGGGGGGAGATTGCACCCAATCTTGCGTTCGGTCTTGTCTCTTGTTGCGTCTATTTTCTGTGTGTTTTTCTGCGTCCGTAATCTCTGTATGCGCGTGAGCAAGATCCTGACAAAAATTTATGCAATATATCTATTTTTGCATTCAACAATGCCATTCTGTTGTGGTGTATACTTGCATGAAAACTGATGTCGAATTCCATGATTTTTTAGAAAACTGTTGAACTCATTTGACATGTAATCACCTCCTCCATGAGATCTTAATGTTTGAATGTACTTCCCTGTCTGCTTTTCCACCATAGCTTTTAAATTTTGGAAGTGAGTGAACACCTCACTCTTCTCTTTCATGAAATATACCCATACTTTGCATGTATGGTCATCAATGAAAGTAACATAAAACCTGTAACCACCCATAGATGTGGTCTTTGTTGGGCCCCAAACATTTGTATGTACTAGTTCTAGTACATTCTCACTAACATGCTTGTCATGTGGAAATGATGCTCTTGATTGTTTACCAAATTGACATGCTGCACATACCTTTTGCGTTTCTGCAACTTTGAAATTTGGTAGTCCATGGACAATCCCCTTTGACTGCATCAATTTTAGCCTTCGCAAGTTTGCATGTCCAATCCATTTGTGCCACATCTCTATATCTGCAATAACTCCTGCACCTTTTGCAAACATGGCTGCATTCATTTGAGGAATCTTCACATTTAAGGTGAACATCCTACCCACTTTATTTCCTTTAGCAACCAATGGTCCATCCTACTTGTACTCTTCTACATATAATCCATCAGCATTGAACCTGACTTGTAATCCTTGGTCAACCATTTGTCCAACAGAAACCAGATTCTTTGTTATATTTGGAACATGCAACACATCTGCAAGATGTTTACCTTTCCATCCTCCATCGATAATGCTATGTTTCCTGTATGCTCAATAGGATGTAATGTGTCATCACCTGTTTCAACATATCCAGGAACTGGTAATTTTTGCAAAGTACTAAACCATTCTGCATGATTGCTCATGTGATTTGAAGCACCTGAATCAACATACCAGACATTATCATCAATATTAAAACATCAGCAGACATCGTATTCATCATGTGATATTGAACCATGAACAACTTCTCAGAATCATCTATACTTGTGGATGCATAGTTGTTTTTTTGCCTTCTGTTATTTTGATTCTTCAACCTCCAATCACATTCAAAGTGTCCAGGTTTACCACAATTCCAGCATCCTTTACTATCATTACCTGAATCATTTCTTTGGAAATCTCTACGACCTCTTTGGCTCCCCCTGCCTCGAAACTGTCCTCTTCCTCTTGCATAATTCTGTTGTTGACCTTGGTCTTGGTTACTATTTCCTCTTCCATTTCCAAAACCTCTACCTCTGCCTCTTCCTCTGCCAGAGTAGAATACCTGCTCAGTACTGGGCTTTCCTTGGGAGTTTGAATCCTCACCAAGATTCTTTTCTTCAATAATCGACATGGATACCAAATCAGCAAAATTCGGAATATTTTCCCTCGTCTGTATAGAAGTTCTGAACTGCTTATATGCAGCTCCTAAACCACGAAGTCACACTTCCACCTTATCATCGTCATCTACATTCACACCAATAGATGCAAGTGACTCACATATGCTTTTGATTTTTAGAGTGCAGTCACTTATCGACATGCTCTTTTTCTGCAATGTATGCAGATCGTTCTTGAGTTGCAATTTTTGTGCCTTTGTATTGGTTTTGTACAATGTGACAAAACTGTTCCAAGCCTCTTTTGGAGTCTTGGCATCCTGTATGTGCCCAATCATGCTATCTTGTATGCTAACAGATAGCCAGTACATTACCTTTCATGCTCCTTGATTCCATTTTTCATTTGATCTTATTTGTTCTGCAGTCAGATTCCTCTCTAGTAACTGTGGAGCATTTTCGTTCTCTCCTTTGATGTACTTCCAGTAGCCTTTTCCCATCAAGAAATTCTTCATTTTGAATCTCCAAGCATGGAAGTTGTTCTTGTCCAACTTATCACTCATAAGCTGACTCATTCCATCTGCGTTTGCCATTTTTTGCAGCAATTCACAACACTGCAAAACACTCCAAGTAGCACTTCTGCTTGAACATTGTCGCACTATGATGTGACAATTGGATCTCAGAAAAACACAGTTTTTGTATATCAACAATACACAAAATCTCTTGAAATTCTGGATCTGGAATATATGAGTGTCGACAAACACAATGCAAGGTATAGTTTCTGAAATTGACCTGGTTTTTCTATGGGCCCCACCTTGTGGGCTCGAAACAGAGGTCAAGATGGCTCAAAAACTTAGATCTGATAGAGGTCGTTTGTGAATCGCGTTTTCTCCATGCCTTGCTGCGTACTCTTCACTGTCGCCTTCTCCACGAGCTCTCTACAGCCATGTTGGCTCTGATACCATGTCACGAGGAAGGAGATAAGGAAGAGATCTCACACACACACTCTCATTCTCAAGGAGAAGCACACACATACAGATTGAGCGAAGGAAGAATGATCTTCTTCTTCTTCTTCTATTACATTAAAAGGAATGTACAAGAATGACCTAAAAACAAGAATACAAGTGCAATATATAAAGATCAGTACATAAGGAAAAACTTAATGTCCGCGAATGAGTGAACTACCAAGGAACAAATGTGCCATCACTCGGTAGATAAATCTAATAAATCTCAATGAAGTATCCCTGACATATACGGGTGTGACCACTATACATGTCAGAGAAACGAAAAACTAGTACGTGTCATCCTGGATCATCACATGTTGAGCTTGATATCTCAACATACATAACATATCCCCAAGCACCGTGTTAACCCTCTTGATCTCACCATCAATTTTAGGATGAAATGTAATACGCATGCGTAATTCTATTCTTATGGATTGAAATGTTTCTTTTAGACATAAACCTCGTATCCCTATTAGAAATTATACTTTTAGGAATTGTTGGAGTTTGAGGTCTGTGGAAGCACATGAACAACACAAGGAAGACGAAGAAGCTTGGAGCACAACACACGATAGTGATTGTATTACCACTAGAATGTACAAAGATAGGTTACATGTTAGGGTTATATGCATATATACAAGTGAGGGGAAAAAAGCTTCCTAAAGAGGGAAGAAAGTGCTACTATATTCCTATTGTGTTCACACACATCATTACCTAAATATGTCAACAAACCCCCCTGGGAGTGATGCGTTGAATGAAGAAAGCTTCAAACTTGTCCCTAGGTAGAGCCTTTGTGAAAAGGTCTGTAGTATTCTCCTGTGTGGGCACATATGCCAAACTGATCTTTACCTTTCTTGGATGTATTTGATGAACTTGTTGGACTGAAATTTCCATGCAATCTTCCACTCCATGGATTTGAGTTGGAACTATTGCTTGGTGATGCATCCCGTCCACTCAAAACTTGAGATTTTGCACTTGATTTTTCAGCATTTTCTTTGTCATTTGGTTCAAGATTTAGTCCTTCTTTGGCATCAGCATAGAAGCTTCACATTTCATCAAATACCATATCTCTGCTCACCTTCACCTATCGTGTGAGTGGGTTATGAAACTTGTACCCTTTTTGCTCAAGGGAGTATCCAATGAAGACACATTTTTCTGCTTTTGGATCAAGCTTCATCCTCAACTCATCTGGAACATGTACATATGCAATACAGCCAAAAACTTTTAGATGTGATAAGTTTGGCGTTTTACCTGTAAACTTCTCTTCAGGTGTAACTTGATGTACAGCAGCAGTCGGAGTTCTATTCATGATGTATACAACAGTATGTACAGCTTCTATCCAATAACAATGACGCATATTCTTCTCAGCCATCAAGGCTCTTGCTATTTATGCAATATATCTATTTTTGCATTCAACAATGCCATTCTGTTGTGGTGTATGCTTGCATGAAAACTGATGTCGAATTCCATGATTTTTTAGAAAACTGTTCAACTCATTTGACATGTAATCACCTCCTCCATGAGATCTTAATGTTTGAATGTACTTCCCTGTCTGCTTTTCCACCATAGCTTTCAAATTTTGGAAGTGAGTGAACACCTCACTCTTCTCTTTCATGAAATATACCCATACTTTGCATGTATGGTCATCAATGAAAGTAACATAAAACCTGTAACCACCCATAGATGTGGTCTTTGTTGGGCCCCAAACATTTGTATGTACTACTTCTAGTACATTCTCACTAACATGCTTGTCATGTGGAAATGATGCTCTTGATTGTTTACCAAATTGACATGCTGCACATACCTTTTGCGTTTCTGCAACTTTGAAATTTGGTAGTCCATGGACAATCCCCTTTGACTGCATCAATTTTAGCCTTTGCAAGTTTGCATGTCCAATCCATTTGTGCCACATCTCTATATCTGCAATAACTCCTGCACCTTTTGCAAACATGGCTGCATTCATTTGAGGAATCTTCACATTTAAGGTGAACATCCTACCCACTTTGTTTCCTTTAGCAACCAATGGTCCATCCTACTTGTACTCTTCTACATATAATCCATCAACATTGAACCTGACTTGTAATCCTTGGTCAACCATTTGTCCAACAGAAACCAGATTCTTTGTTATATTTGGAACATGCAGCACATCTGCAAGATGTTTTACCTTTCCATCCTCCATCGATAATGCTATGTTTCCTGTATGCTCAATAGGATGTGATGTGTCATCACCTGTTTCAACATATCCACGAACTGGTAATTTTTGCAAAGTACTAAACCATTCTCCATGATTGCTCATGTGATTTGAAGCACCTGAATCAACATACCAGACATTATCATCAATATTAAAACATCAGCAGACATCGTATTCATCATGTGATATTGAACCATGAACAACTTCTCAGAATCATCTGTACTTGTGGATGCATAGTTGTTTTGTTGTCTTCTGTTATTTTGATTCTTCAACCTACAATCACATTCAAAGTGTCTAGGTTTACCACAATTCTAGCATCCTTTACTATCATTACCTGAATCATTTCTTTGGAAATTTCTGCGACCTCTTTGGCTCCCCTTGCCTCAAAACTGTCCTCTTCCTCTTGCATGATTCTGTTGTTGACCTTGGTCTTGGTTACTGTTTCCTCTTCCATTTCCAAAACCTCTACCTCTGCCTCTTCCTCTGCCAGAGTAGAATACCTGCTCAGAACTGGGCTTTCCTTGGGAGTTTGAATCCTCACCAAGATTCTTTTCTTCAATAATCGACATGGATACCAAATCAGCAAAATTCGGACCTCGTCTGTATACAAGTTCTGAACTGCTTATATGCAGCTCCTAAACGACGAAGTCACACTTCCACCTTATCATCGTCATCTACATTCACGCCAATAGATGCATGTGACTCACATATGCTTTTGATTTTTAGAGTGCAGTCACTTACCGACATGCTCTTTTTCTCCAATGTATGCAGCTCGTTCTTGAGTTGCAATTTTTGTGCCTTTGTATTGGTTTCGTACAATGTGACAAAACTGTTCCAAGCCTCTTTTGGAGTCTTGGCATCCTGTATGTGCCCAGTCATGCTATCTTGTATGCTAACAGATAGCCAGTACATTACCTTTCATGCTCCTTAATTCCATTTTTCATATGATCTTATTTGTTCTACAATCAAATTCCTCTCTAGTAACTATGGAGCATTTTCGTTCTCTCCTTTGATGTACTTCCACTAGCCTTTTCCCATCAAGAAATTCTTCATTTTGAATCTCCAAGCATGGAAGTTGTTCTTGTCCAACTTATCACTCATAAGCTGACTCATTCCATCTGCGTTTGCCATTTCTACAGCAATTCACAACACTGCAAAACACTCCAAGTAGCACTTCTGCTTGAACATTGTTGCACTATGATGTGACAATTGGATCTCAGAAAAACACAGTTTTCGTATATCAACAATACACAAAATCTCTTGAAATTCTGGATCTGGAATATATGAGTGTCGACAAACACAACGCAAGTTATAGTTTTTGAAATTGACCTAGTTTTTCTATGGGCCCCACCTTGTGGGCTCGAAACAGAGGTCAAGATGGCTCAAAAGCTTAGATCTGATAGAGGTCGTTTGTGAATTGCGTTTTCTCCAGGCCTTGCTGCGTACTCTTCACTGTCGCCTTCTCCACGAGCTCTCTACAGCCATGTTGGCTCTGATACCATGTCACGAGGAAGGAGATAAGGAAGAGATCTCACACACACACTCTCATTCTCAAGGAGAAGCACACACATACAGATTGAGCGAAGGAAGAATGATCTTCTTCTTCTTCTTCTATTACATAAAAAGGAATGTACAAGAATGACCTAAAAACAAGAATACAAGTGCAATATATAAAGATAAGTACATAAGGAAAAACCTAATGTCCGCGAATGAGTGAGCTACCAAGGAACAAATGTGCCATCACTAGGTAGATAAATCTAATAAATCTCAATGAAGTATCCCTGACATATACGGGTGTGACCACTATACATGTCAGAGAAACGAAAAACTAGTACGTGTCATCCTGGATCATCACATGTTGAGCTTGATATCTCAACATACATAACATATCCCCAAGCACCGCGTTAACCCTCTTTATCTCACCATCAATTTTAGGATGAAATGTAATATGCATGCGCAATTCTATTCTTATGGATTGAAATGTTGCTTTTAGACATAAACCTCATATCCCTATTAGAAATTATACTTTTAGGAATTGTTGGAGTTTGAGGTCTGTGGAAGCACATGAACAACACAAGGAAGAAGAAGAAGCTTGGAGCACAACACACGATATTGATTGTATTACCACTAGAATGTAGAAAGATAGGTTACATGTTAGAGTTATATGCATATATACAAGCGAGGGGAAAAAAGCTTCCTAAATAGGGAAGAAAGTGCTACTATGTTCCTACTGTGTTCACACACATCATTACCTAAATATGTCAACAAACCCCCCTGTGAGTCATGCGCTAAATGAAGAAAGCTTCAAACTTGTCCCTAGGTAGAGCCTTTGTGAAAAGGTCTATAGTATTCTCCTGTGTGGGCACATATGCCAAACTGATCTTTACCTTGCTTGGATGTATTTGATGAACTTGCTTGACTGAAATTTCCATGCAATCTTCCACTCCATGGATTTGAGTTGGAACTATTGCTTGGTGATGCATCCCGTCCACTCAAAACTTGAGATTTTGCACTTGATTTTTCAGCATTTTCTTTGTCATTTGGTTCAAGATTTAGTCCTTCTTTGGCATCTGCATAGAAGCTTCACATTTCATCAAATACCATACTCTGCTCACCTTCACCTATCGTGTGAGTGGGTTATGAAACTTGTACCCTTTTTGCTCAAGGGAGTATCCAATGAAGACACATTTTTCTGCTTTCGGATCAAGCTTCATCCTCAACTCATATGGAACATGTACATATGCAATACAACCAAAAACTTTTAGATGTGATAAGTTTGGCTTTTTACCTGTAAACTTCTCTTCAGGTGTAACTTGATGTACAGCAGCAGTCGGAGTTCTGTTCATGATGTATACAACCGTATGCACAGCTTCTATCCAATAACAATGATGCATATTCTTCTCAGCCATCAAGGCTCTTGCTATTTATGCAATATATCTATTTTTGCATTCAACAATGCCATTTTGTTGTGGTCTATACTTGCATGAAAACTGATGTCGAATTCCATGATTTTTTAGAAAACTGTTCAACTCATTTGACATGTAATCACCTCCTCCATGAGATCTTAATGTTTGAATGTACTTCCCTGTCTGCTTTTCCACCATAGCTTTTAAATTTTGGAAGTGAGTGAACACCTCACTCTTCTCTTTCATGAAATATACCCATACTTTGCATGTATGGTCATCAATGAAAGTAACATAAAACCTGTAACCACCCATAGATGTGGTCTTTGTTGGGCCCCAAACATTTGTATGTACTACTTCTAGTACATTCTCACTAACATGCTTGTCATGTGGAAATGATGCTCTTGATTGTTTACCAAATTGACATGCTGCACATACCTTTTGCGTTTCTGCAACTTTGAAATTTGGTAGTCCATGGACAATCCCCTTTGACTGCATCAATTTTAGCCTTCGCAAGTTTGCATGTCCAATCCATTTGTGCCACATCTCTATATCTGCAATAACCCCTGCACCTTTTGCAAACATGGCTGCATTCATTTGAGGAATCTTCACATTTAAGGTGAACATCCTACCCACTTTGTTTCCTTTAGCAACCAATGGTCCATCCTACTTGTACTCTTCTACATATAATCCATCAGCATTGAACCTGACTTGTAATCCTTGGTCAACCATTTGTCCAACAGAAACCAGATTCTTTGTTATATTTGGAACATGCAGCACATCTGCAAGATGTTTTACCTTTCCATCCTCCATCGATAATGCTATGTTTCCTGTATGCTCAATAGGATGTGATGTGTCATCACCTGTTTCAACATATCCACGAACTGGTAATTTTTGCAAAGTACTAAACCATTCTGCATGATTGCTCATGTGATTTTAAGCACCTGAATCAACATACCAGACATTATCATCAATATTAAAACATCAGTAGACATCGTATTCATCATGTGATATTGAACCATGAACAACTTCGCAGAATCATCTGTACTTGTGGATGCATAGTTGTTTTGTTGCCTTCTGTTGTTTTGATTCTTCAACCTGCAATCACATTCAAAGTGTCCAGGTTTACCACAATTCCAGCATCCTTTACTATCATTACCTGAATCATTTCTTTGGAAATTTCTGCGACCTCTTTGCCTCCCCCTACCTCCAAACTGTCCTCTTCCTCTTGCATGATTCTGTTGTTGACCTTGGTCTTGGAAACTTTTTCCTCTTCCATTTCCAAAACCTCTATCTCTGCCTCTTCCTCTGCCAGAGTAGAATACCTGCTCAGAACTGGGCTTTCCTTGGGAGTTTGAATCCTCACCAAGATTCTTTTCTTCAATAATCGACATGGATACCAGATCAGCAAAATTCGGACCTCGTCTGTATACAATTTCTGAACTGCTTATATGCAGCTCCTAAACCACAAAGTCACACTTCCACCTTATCATCGTCATCTACATTCACACTAATAGATGCAAGTGACTCACATATGCTTTTGATTTTTAGAGTGCAGTCACTTACCGACATGCTCTTTTTCTCCAATGTATGCAGCTCGTTCTTGAGTTGCAATTTTTGTGCCTTTGTATTGGTTTCGTACAATGTGACAAAACTGTTCCAAGCCTCTTTTGGAGTCTTGGCATACTGTATGTGCCCAATCATGTTATCTTGTATGCTAACAGATAGCCAGTACATTACCTTTCATGCTCCTTGATTCCATTTTTCATTTGATCTTATTTGTTATGCAGTCAGATTCCTCTCTAGTAACTGTGGAGCATTTTCGTTCTCTCCTTTGATGTACTTCCAGTAGCCTTTTCCCATCAGGAAATTCTTCATTTTGAATCTCCAAGCATGGAAGTTGTTCTTGTCCAACTTATCACTCATAAGCTGACTTATTGCATCTGCGTTTGCCATTTCTGCAGCAATTCACAACACTGCAAAACACTCCAACTAGCACTTCTGCTTGAACATTGTCGCACTATGATGTGAAAATTGGATCTTAGAAAAACACAGTTTTCGTATATCAACAATACACAAAATCTCTTGAAATTCTGGATCTCGAATATATGAGTGTCAACAAACACAACACAAGTTATAGTTTCTGAAATTGACCTGGTTTTTCTATGGGCCCCACCTTGTGGGCCCGAAACAGAGGTCAAGTTGGCTCAAAAACTTAGATCTGATAGAGGTCGTTTGTGAATCGCGTTTTCTCCATGCCTTGCTGCATACTCTTCACTGTCGCCTTCTCCATGAGCTCTCTACAGCCATGTTGGCTCTGATACCATGTCACAAGGAAGGAGATAAGGAAGAGATCTCACACACACACTCTCATTCTCAAGGAGAAGCACACACATACAGATTGAGCGAAGGAAGAATGATCTTCTTCTTCTTCTTCTATTACATAAAAAGGAATGTACAAGAATGACCTAAAAACAAGAATACAAGTGCAATATATAAAGATCAGCACATAAGGAAAAACCTAATGTCCGCGAATGAGTGAGCTACCAAGGAACAAATGTGCCATCACTCAGTAGATAAATCTAATAAATCTCAATGAAGTATCCCTGACATATACGGGTGTGACCACTATACATGTCAGAGAAACGAAAAACTAGTACGTGTCATCCTGGATCATCACATGTTGAGCTTGATATCTCAACATACATAACATATCCCCAAGCACCGTGTTAACCCTCTTGATCTCACCATCAATTTTAGGATGAAATGTAATACGCATGCGTAATTCTATTCTTATGGATTGAAATGTTGCTTTTAGACATAAACCTCGTATCCCTATTAGAAATTATACTTTTAGGAATTCTTGGAGTTTGAGGTATGTGGAAGCACATGAACAACACAAGGAAGAAGAAGAAGCTTGGAGCACAACACACGATACTGATTGTATTACCACTAGAATGTACAAAGATAGGTTACATGTTAGGGTTATATGCATATATACAAGCGAGGGGAAAGAAGCTTCCTAAAGAGGGAAGAAAGTTCTACTATGTTCCTACTGTGTTCACACACATCATTACCTAAATATGTTAACAAACCCCCCTGGGAGTGATGCGCTGAATGAAGAAAGCTTCAAACTTGTCCCTAGGTAGAGCCTTTGTGAAAAGGTCTATAGTATTCTCCTGTGTGGGCACATATGCCAAACTGATCTTTACCTTTCTTGGATGTATTTGATGAACTTGCTTGACTAAAATTTCCATGCAATCTTCCACTCCATGGATTTGAGTTGGAACTATTGCTTGGTGATGCATCCCGTCCACTCAAAACTTGAGATTTTGCACTTGATTTTTCAGCATTTTCTTTGTCATTTGGTTCAAGATTTAGTCCTTCTTTGGCATCTGCATAGAAGCTTCACATTTCATCAAATACCATATCTCTGCTCACCTTCACCTATCGTGTGAGTGGGTTATGAAACTTGTACCCTTTTTGCTCAAGGGAGTATCCAATGAAGACACATTTTTCTACTTTCGGATCAAGCTTCATCCTCAAATCATCTGGAACATGTACATATGCAATACAACCAAAAACTTTTAGATGTGATAAGTTTGGCTTTTTACCTGTAAACTTCTCTTCAGGTGTAACTTGATGTACAGCAGCAGTCGGAGTTATGTTCATGATGTATACAACAGTATGCACAGCTTCTATCCAATTACAATGACGCATATTCTTCTCAGCCATCAAGGCTCTTGCTATTTATGCAATATATCTTTTTTTGCATTCAACAATGCCATTCTGTTGTGGTGTATACTTGCATGAAAACTGATGTCGAATTCCATGATTTTTTAGAAAACTGTTGAACTCATTTGACATGTAATCACCTCCTCCATGAGATCTTAATGTTTGAATGTACTTCCCTGTCTGCTTTTCCACCATAGCTTTTAAATTTTGGAAGTGAGTGAACACCTCACTCTTCTCTTTCATGAAATATACCCATACTTTGCATGTATGGTCATCAATGAAAGTAACATGAAACCTGTAACCACCCATAGATGTGGTCTTTGCTGGGCCCCAAACATTTGTATGTACTACTTCTAGTACATTCTCACTAACATGCTTGTCATGTGGAAATGATGCTCTTGATTGTTTACCAAATTGACATGCTGCACATACCTTTTGCGTTTCTGCAACTTTGAAATTTGGTAGTCCATGGACAATCCCCTTTGACTGCATCAATTTTAGCCTTCGCAAGTTTGCATGTCCAATCCATTTGTGCCACATCTCTATATCTGCAATAACTCCTGCACCTTTTGCAAACATGGCTGCATTCATTTGAGAAATCTTCACATTTAAGGTGAACATCCTACCCACTTTATTTCCTTTAGCAACCAATGGTCCATCCTACTTGTACTCTTCTACATATAATCCATCAGCATTGAACCTGACTTGTAATCCTTGGTCAACCATTTGTCCAACAGAAACCAGATTCTTTGTTATATTTGGAACATGCACCACATCTGCAAGATGTTTTACCTTTCCATCCTCCATCGATAATGCTATGTTTCCTGTATGCTCAATAGGATGTGATGTGTCATCACCTGTTTCAACATATCCAGGAACTGGTAATTTCTGCAAAGTACTAAACCATTCTGCATGATTGCTCATGTGATTTGAAGCACCTGAATCAACATACCAGACATTATCATCAATATTAAAACATCAGCAGACATCGTATTCATCATGTGATATTGAACCATGAACAACTTCTCAGAATCATCTGTACTTGTGGATGCATAGTTGTTTTGTTGCCTTCTGTTATTTTGATTCTTCAACTTGCAATCACATTCAAAGTGTCCAGGTTTACCACAATTCCAGCATCCTTTACTATCATTACCTGAATCATTTCTTTGGAAATTTCTGCGACCTCTTTGGCTCCCCCTGCCTCGAAACTGTCCTCTTCCTCTTGCATGATTCTGTTGTTGACCTTGGTCTTGGAAACTGTTTCCTCTTCCATTTCCAAAACCTCTACCTCTGCCTCTTCCTCTGCCAGAGTAGAATACCTGCTCAGAACTGGGCTTTCCTTGGGAGTTTGAATCCTCACCAAGATTCTTTTCTTCAATAATCAACATGGATACCAAATCAGCAAAATTCGGAATATTTTCCCTCGTCTGTATAGAAGTTCTGAACTGCTTATATGTAGCTCCTAAACCACGAAGTCACACTTCCACCTTATCATCGTCATCTACATTCACGCCAATAGATGCAAGTGACTCACATATGCTTTTGATTTTTAGAGTGCAGTCACTTACCGACATGCTCTTTTTCTCCAATGTATGCAGCTCGTTCTTGAGTTGCAATTTTTGTGCCTTTGTATTGGTTTCGTACAATGTGACAAAACTGTTCCAAGCCTCTTTTGGAGTCTTGGCATCCTGTATGTGCCCAATCATGCTATCTTGTATGCTAACAGATAGCCAGTACATTACCTTTCATGCTCCTTGATTCCATTTTTCATATGATCTTATTTGTTCTGCAGTCAGATTCCTCTCTAATAACTGTGGAGCATTTTCGTTCTCTCCTTTGATGTACTTCCAGTAGCCTTTTCCCATCAGGAAATTCTTCATTTTGAATCTCCAAGCATGGAAGTTGTTCTTGTCCAACTTATCACTCATAAGCTGACTCATTCCATCTGCGTTTGCCATTTCTGCAGCAATTCACAACACTGCAAAACACTCCAAGTAGCACTTCTGCTTGAACATTGTCGCACTATGATGTGACAATTGGATCTCAAAAAAACACAGTTTTCGTATATCAACAATACACAAAATCTCTTGAAATTATGGATCTGGAATATATGAGTGTCGACAAACACAACGCAAGTTATAGTTTCTGAAATTGACCTGGTTTTTCTATGGGCCAACACACGATACTGATTGTATTACCACTAGAATGTACAAAGATAGGTTACATGTTAGGGTTATATGCATATATACAAGCGAGGGGAAAAAAGCTTCCTAAAGAGGGAAGAAAGTTCTACTATGTTCCTACTGTGTTCACACACATCATTACCTAAATATGTCAACAAACCCCCCTGGGAGTGATGCGCTGAATGAAGAAAGCTTCAAACTTGTCCCTAGGTAGAGCCTTTGTGAAAAGGTCTATAGTATTCTCCTGTGTGGGCACATATGCCAAACTGATCTCTCCAGCAGAGAACTTCTAACTGACATAATGATAGTGCAACTCAATGTGCTTAGTGCGAGCATGGAACACAAGGTTCCTTGTAACTACCAATGCACTCTGACTCTCATTGAAGATGGTGGTGGCAAAAGACTAGCCAACACCCAAATCAACCATAAGTCATCTGAGCCACACACACTCAACACTCGTTGTGAAAGATACCCTATACTCATCCTCACAATTAGAAGTGGCCATAGTAGGATGCTTCTTGCTCAACTAAGATAAACATGATCTACCAAGCATGAAGCAAAAGCCACTAGTACAGACACAAGTGTCATAGCAACCAACCCAGTTAGAGTCAAAAAAAGCATGTAAATCTAGTGGTAGTGATCCCCCCTTGCAATAAAACAATCCAAGTAGCCGGGTACCACTCAAGTAGCAAAAGATGTGTTTAATCACTTATCAATGCTTGACACGTGGCCATGCATAAACCTACTCATCTATGAGATAGCAAACTAAATATCTAGCCAAGAAATGCATAAGTAAATCAAGCATCCAATAGCTTTTTGATAGAGAACAGCATCAAATGCATCTCCAACATCATGAAGACTCAACCATAAACCTGTCTTCATAGGAGTGGCAATAGGTTTAGAGTCTTCAATGCCAAAATGTTGCACTAATGTGTCAATATATTTTGTTTGAACCAAAGTTATTTGGCCATCAACATGGATAACTTGAATGCCCAAATAATGATGCAAATGTCGCAAATCAGACATCTCAAATGAGGCATGCAAATCAGCCTTAAAATCAGCAATATGCTTCTCATGAGGACCATTGAGTAGCATGTCATCAACATAGATAACAGTGATCAGAAGAACATCATTTGCATGCTTAACATATAAGGTGCTCTCAGTTGGACTGCTCTCAAAGCCATCTACAATCATGCAGGCATGTATCTTTTCATACCAAGCACGTGGTTCTTACTTCAAACCATATAATGCCTTTTTCAACCTTCACACTTTGTTTTCATGACCTTTTTGCATAAAGCCACAAGGCTGAAAAACATACACTTCTTCATGCAAGTCACCATTGATAAATGTAGTTTTAATGTCCAACTGATCTACATTCCAGCAATGATGAACTGCAAGTGCACAGATGCTATGAACAATAGTCAAATTCAATGTCTCTTTCCTTAGCATAATCCTTTGCAACAAGCCTAGTCTTATACCTGTCAACTGCTCCATCAGGCTTATGCTTCCGCTTGTATACCCGCTTAGTGCCAATGGCCTTCTTGCCAAAAGGAAAGTTACATAAAGTCCACATACCATTTTTCATGATAACACTATATTCTGATTGCATAGCATCCATCCATTTTTCTGAATTTTATGTTTCATCAAACCAAATTGGCTCATTCTCATCACAAATACTCGAGGAATCCATAGCATAGCAATTCGATGCAAAAGAAGCACTATGAGAGCATGAACAAGTACGATATGACAGAGGTGCATCTAATTTGCTATCACGCAAAGTCTGCACCAGCCATTTTGGCATAGTTTTTGCCTTCTCAATATCAGCTCTCTCATCAAGTGCATCATGTAAATCTGCATCAGAAATGGAATGATCTGCATTATCACATAAAACTTGTAAAGGCTGAGAATTTTCCTCATTAGGAGTAGCACTATATTGTTCACCTATAAAAAGAGGCAACACCCTCGATCAAAATGGAGGGTGCCCATTTTACCTATTGACCAATTTTCATCCAAAACACAACACATTTTAAAGAACATAAATATTTTGGACTTTTCTTTCAATTAATACACCCATGCATGCGTGGAAAAATCATCAATGAAAGTCATGAAGTAAAGATAGTTCCAAAAAGAAGGTGTCTGCAAAGGACCACAGACATCACTACGAACAAGCTACAATTTTTGAGTAGCTCGAATTGAACCATCTTTTGGGAAGGAGGAACACTACATTTTGCCCAAAATATAGCATTCACATACATGTTTTCCAGGTGTCTCAAGTTTGGGTAAGAAGGCCCGTTTAGATCACCGTTTGGCCACCCATTTGCATGACCAAAAGATCTCGAGTTTACACTTACCAAGAGGTCATGTGCTCTTGTAAACAACTCATCCACTTAGCTTAGCGGTTAAGTCTCAAATGTGTGAAGGAGGAGGTCTTGGGTTCAATCCCTAGGGTACATGGGGAGAGTATTTTTCCCAAAGAGATCTAGAGCCTTCTAGAAGCATCCACTTGATTTAATCAAGTTAACCGGACACTTGGCATACATGCAGTTACATGGTTGACACATGGATGGTTAGTATCCACCTACCCAAGAAGGCAATCCCCTAGAGAGAGCTATATATAGAGGCATTTGGTTGGAAGGAGAGTCATTTGTCTAGCACGTGGTGGTCATAATTGTAGTTTTCTTGCATTGGTATCAGAGCCATGAAAGATTTCATGGCAAACTTAGCTTCACTACTTTTCTTATGTGCTTTGAGAATAGATTTGTTTATCTCTGTCATGGAACTTCTCCTAGTTGTATGCATTCATTGCCATTGGTTTAGATTAGCCAAAAGATTGATGCACTCTACCCTACAGTAGATGGTTTCGATCCTGCTACCTTCTCATGCCAATGGATTTATCTTATCCATTGCACCACGCTGCCACAGTTTGAGTGTGTATAGTGTTCCATAAGGAAATGTAAGAAAAAAACTCGCTTTTGCTAGAGCAAGCATGTGAGCAATGATTGGTATTGGGAATTGAACCCATCACTCTTTGCACATGAGTAGGACTCAAACGGGAGGCTAAACATGTTGTATGAATGGATATCGATACTTCATGTATTTGTCTCTGCTGAAAGGATCAAAAGAAGATTTTGTCTTCGGGCTTTGGCATCCTCAAGATTTGAACTCATGTTAGATCATGCTCTTGGCTACATGGTATTCCTCATGACAGAGAGGCCTACATATTATTATGTAGAGGCCACCTATTTCTAGAAAGAAAAAAAGCTCAAAAGTTTCGCTACTTGTCTTTGTGATGAGGTTCATAGTGATGGGTATCGAACCCATCACCTCAAGTGTACGAGCTTACTATCATGGCCAAATGGTTGGTAGCGATTAGTTGGTTCTCTAGAACATATTATGCTATCATGATATATTTTGCATCATGAACCTCTAATTAAGGAGGTTAGAAGAAAAAAAAAAGATAAGGAGTATTTTCATTTAGATGTGCACCTCGGAGGAATTGATCTCTGGTCCTCCCAGATCGGTCTTCAAGAGCCCAACCACTACACTAACACATGGTGCACGAGTTAGTTAATCTATTTTTTGCTACTTCCAATTAGCATCGAGCTCGATACCTCCACAAGGTCAATGGATCCGCTATCTGTTCCAACCCATTACATTTGAATCATTGGAACCCAATTCTGTGAGCAATACTTGAGCTCTTTGCTTCATCTCAAGTCTATGCTTCATCTCATGCCTAGTTCAAGTGAAGCATCATTCATCACCCACACATCATTCAAAGGCAAATATGGGCTAAGACAAGCATAGTCCAGGGAAGGATTCATTTCTTCAAAGAAGAGGACAAGAGGAAGCAACAGTCTTCAAGGAGAAGTATGTAATTTTTCTCATGGACCAAAGGATGGAGAATTGCTCTTTCCAAGGATCAATGGAAGGACATATCTTAATTGGGAGATAAGTAATTTCTAAGTTGATGTTTTCATTTCAATACTTGCTTTATTCATTGCTTTCATGTAGCTTGCATCTAAATATTATTGAAGCATGGTAGTATTCTTCATTTTTTATAATGATTATGCAAATGCGACGAATTCAATGAACACTAAATGGACATAGAAGCATTGGTAAATACATCAAGCACTTGCATGCATCCAAAAAAGAATGATTGTTGGTGCATTTATCCTTTCAAAAGAATGTTTTTGCATGGATGATTGGGAACATGCATTTTTAGGCTCAAGAATTTCTTGATTTAAGTTTGATGCATGAAAGGAGAATGCCAACACATGCATGGACTCACATGCATTTGCATACAAGAACAGGCATTTGCATATGCATGATTTTTTGTTAAGTAGTTGAATACTTATACTTTTGTTACCTCCTTTTTCTAACTTGACTTAGATAGCTAGGGAAAATAGAAACTCGGTAGCTGCAACGATCTTGGCTGCCATGCAACTCAAGTAGCTAGTTTGTTTTTCCCAAACATGATACTTATGTATCACAAATAAAAATTAGGAGTCTTGGTTAGGAAAATTAGGCCCTTCAAAGTCAAGTGTTCAATTTTCTTGCTCATAGGAATGGCAAGAAAATAGGGCTGCTTGAAAATTTCCTTGATGACTCTAAGTTTAGGAGAAAACTTAAAGAATCCTAACGACAAGCCTAGATGTAGTTGTTAGATTGGATTTAAGAAGTCATGCATCCAAGTAGGTTGATAAAGTTTCCTTTGGAATTTTTATCGGATTCTATCCAAAGACATGATAACAATCACATAAAATCAAATGGAGCTTAAATCAATTGAACTTTCAAGTTCAAAGGATAGTTGATACGTTCCAAATTTGTAAAAAATCATGGAAGTTTTGAAGTTTTTTCTTTGATTTCATTGTGAAGAGTGATGAAAATCAAAGTGAATAAACTTTAGCATGACTTGAATTTTAGTGTTCAATAGTTGGATGCTAGGTTCCATTACCGCATTTCTAGTCAAAATACAGAGTTTTCAAAAAGTATGGAAACTTCATTAAGCACTTTTCTAAGAAAGAGAAAATAATGCTTGGTTTTGTTTAAGATAATTAGGGCTTAAAGAAGAAACCAAAGTTGAAGTAATCTTTGGGAATTAAGCTACTTCCTAAAGATAAGCCAAATGAGATAGTTTAGTTAACTATTTCATTAATTGTGAAGATGTATCTTTTGGATAAAATCTAAATAAGGTTCATTTATTCAGGTCATCAAAGATGTTGATACATATCACTTCTCAAAAAGGATCCAGGTGATTCTTAAGTGATAAAGAAGACCATGAAATGTTCATAGTGTAATTATTAAACATTGATTCAATCTAAAAGATGGTTGTACTTTAAAATCAAAAGTGGATATGATTAAAAGTACTCTAGTAACATCATATGATTGAACAATAATAATTTTTGAAACTCCCAAAAGGGAACACATGTAAATGAAAGTTCCACTTAAACTTTCATTAGGAAGTGGGAAACCATATCCTTAGGTGCTCCTTTAGTTTGATACTCATTCAAATGATAAAGCTTTGAGTTTTGTTCAAAATTCAAGAATATCTTTTACAAATCAAAGAAAAAGATTCCAAGATGAATCATTTGCTTAATATTGTTTGATTCCTTGAAAGGAATCTCAAGATTTTGAAAAAATAATTTCTCCCTAGACGTAAGAACAAAAAATTCTTCAATTAAGTTTATTCTTCAGTAGTTCCGAAGAAGTCCTACAACTACCGTTAGTGGTACTTAAGTCCAATTATTGATATAACATAAAGGTGTATCAATATTAATAAGATTCTTAGCTTTAGAATCTGAAAGGCATTAGCATATGCTTGGACTTGGGTGGGGAAAAGATCTCTAAAATCCCATGGGTGAGCAAACAAGCTTTGGATAGTTCAAGAGATCTTAATGATAAAGACTAAGTCTTTATTTTTGTCACAAGGTCAACCAAAATTGATCAAGCTTGGTGATGTATGCCCAAGAATTTGCGATTGGAACTACTTTGAGTTTTCCCAAGTATTGGCAATAAGATTCCTTTTGGAATTATTCACTCAGGTTCCGTTTATCCAATGGAAACGTGTGAAAAGAGTAAGTTCTTCCAAGTCTGAATAGAGTGAGAAATTCCAAGAATGTAATCTACAGTCATGAAGAAATTACTTAAGTTTGTGAAAGGTAAAGCATAATGTTACATATCCTTAAAGGGATTTCTTAAAGGTGACATCCAAAAGCATGAGCACATGCTTAGACTTAAGCATTAGAGAGATTTCTATAAATTCCCCGACATAGCTACTTAAAAGCTTTTGTTAAAAAGGAATTTAAAGACAAGTAGTAAACCACTCTTGTTGCTACAAATTGGTCCAGCATAACCAATTTGACTCAAATTAAAAAAATTCAAGAAATTGGAATGATAATTGATTTTCTTTTGAAAAGCATAGAGAGAAAGGATAGATGTTCCATCAAAAGGTTTTCAAGTTTCTATGGTAAAAGCACGAGATCGTGAAACGATTGTGTGAAGGAATCAAAACCTAGAATATAAAGTTAGAGGTAATTCATGAAACTTCAAAATTCTTTTTGAGAGTTGAAGTAAAAGGTACTCTATCAAGATATGTTTAGACTTTGACACTTACACATTAATGTGAACATAAAATAGGGTGGTATGGGACACCAGATTTTATACTCAGATTGAGAAAGGAAAGATGGTATGGAACATCGGACCGTGGGATGATAATTATCTTTTTGTCCTAGATTGGATCTTGAAGTTAGGTTTGATCCTGAAGGGACTTGAAAACTTCAAGGAAGAAGTTTAAGTTCAAGGGGGATCATAAAATGATCTCAAGATACTTCACGATCAAGGAAGAAGAAGATATGAAGTAAGTAACTTCCAAGATCTTCTTTTTCAAATAAAGGAAATAAAGAAACACTTCAAGATAAAGTGTTGATTCAGAAATATTTAATAAACATTGAAATGATCCTTTCAACTAAGGATAGACTGACTAAGTCAAGCACTAAGTTCCTAGTGTAACTTGGTAAATTCAATCCTTTGACTGGAACAAATGCACAAGAATTGCATTCCCAATAAGCAATCATAAAGATTGAATTTAGGTGTGAACTTAGTCTCAAGTGAAGCATTATTTGAGTAAAAAACTCATCAATAGAACCTCAATGGGTCAAGACACTGATTTTGGATACTACACTAGTATCTTGTGGATGGATAATGTTTTAGATTTTCTCTAAATCTTTTCAAGAATCCAATTTATTTATCATAAAGATATAAAAATGCTTCAATACATTGTTGAAATAGATCATTGACAAGTTAAAGTCTTGAGTTTAATCTTTTGAAGTTTGAATTAGTTGTACAGAGTTTTAATTCTTTCTTTCCGCTTTTTGAATCTTTTGGATTTGGCTCACATATGTTACCTGATTCTTTTTGCAAAAGTCTAAGGTTAGCTGATTGGAGCTAAATAACTAAATTAAACATCCTAGATAGATGTTCTATACAAGAACCTTTTCAATCTTCAAAAGATGATAAGTCAAAGTTGATTTATTTATTTGAGTTTGCTTCATGTTATAGCATAAATGATTTCCTAAGAGTCTAGTATACTCTAGAATATAGAAATTAGGAATTGCTCATTAGATTGACAATTCCCAAGAACTTTTAGATCAAGTCTTTGAGAAAAGTGTCCTACGTAGGACAATTTTCATTTTGAATTTGAATTGGTCAAGTTATATTATAGTTGACTCAAAATAAATGGTAAACTTTCTCCTATAGTTTACATAGGATTTTTAAACTCATTTGGACAAAGTAGTCCTCTAGTCACGTGAAATAATCAAGTAGATGTTGGTTGAAGGTAAACCATAGTACAAATATCCATGTTCGATGTTTGGGACAACCAAACTCAAGGTTTTCAAATCAAGTTCAAGTGAATTAAGAGTTCTCAAATTCTTACAAGGGATAAGAATCTTGCCTTCATTACTAAGTCCATGCACCAGTCATACCCAAAAATGGACTAGTAATTTAAATCCACCCAATTCACATGTTTGTGACCAGATTGCATCTAGTAAAACTATGAATTGTGCAGGGATGTTTTTAGATCTACCCTTATTATTGATTCACTACTTTGTAGTTTGACCAATTTATCACAATACAAAGCGAGACAATGTTTTGGATCATTTGGGCAGGGATGCCACCATAGAGATGAGACATGTTCTTCTAGTTTCATGACCATCTTCTTCTGATTTTAGAACATGAGGCTCTGGGGTTGCATATAGTAGTTATATAGCTCTATTTTCGAGGACAAAAATATTTTCCAAGGGGATGTTTTTAGATGTTTTTAGATCCACCCTTATTATTGATTAACTACTTTGTACTTTGACCAGTTTATCACAATACAAAGCGAGATAATGTTTTGAATCATTTGGGTAGGGATGCCACCATAGAGGTGAGACATGTTCTTCTAGTTTCATGACCATCTTCTTTTGATTTTAGAACATGAGGCTCGGGGGTTTCCTACAGTAGTTATAAAGCTCTAATTTCAAGAAAAAAATATTTTCCAAAAGGGAAAGAATGTAAGAAAGTAAGTCTATGATCTAAGGGTCTGACCAGTTCAGATAAATCTGAAATCAAACACCGTTTGGTCACCCGTGTGCATGACCAAAAGATCTCAAGTTTAGACTTACCAGGAGGTCATGTGCTCTTGTAAACAAGTGATCCACTTAGCTTAGTGGTTATGTCTCAAGGGTGTGAAGGAGGAGGTCTTGGGTTCATTCCCCATGGGGTACATGGGGAGAGTATTTTTCCCAAAGAGATCTAGAGCCTTCTAGAAGCATCCACTTGGGACACTTGGCATACATGTACTTACATGGCCGACACATGGATGGTTAGTATCCACCTGCCCAAGAAGGAAGTCCCCTAGAGAGAGCTATATATAGAGGCATTTGGTTGGAGGAGAGTCATCTCTCTAGCACATGGTGGTCCTAATTGTAGTTTTCTTGCAACATGCATGCCAAAGCTTTGCATCTAATAATCTTGAACTCCACATGCTGGATCATTTATAGATTTTGTATAATCTATGAGCTTATACAGCCCATGACATAAAATTCTAAAAGCAATAATGATGTCATCATTTGACAGATCATGAACTGTACATCTATCATCAACAAATTTCATATCAAGCCAATCTTGTGAAATTGATAACAGATTTTTCTTGATCCTTGGCACAAATAAAGCATCTGACAATGTCGAACTACCATCAGCAATAATTAGAATGATCTTACCAACTCTAATGATACGATAAGAGGAGTTGTTAATGCATGTGATAGTACTTCCTATAGGGGAAAGCTCAAGTAAAGTGAAGAAATTGAGTTGCAAGGTAATATGTTTGGTTGCCCCACTATCAAAGTATCAAATATCTGAGTGTAATGTAGACATACATTGTTCATGAGAAGATGGGTCATAACTACAAAGAATAGTAAATGCCCATTCTTCATTCTGCACAAGATTAGCAAATTCTATTTTGAGGCCTCTACAACAACCATCCCAGCGTCCTTCTTCTTTTCCTCTTTTGCAGCCAACCTTGTACAACTCTTAATGACATGATCATTTCCTTTACACTACTCGTAAAAAATTTCTAGTTTTATGTTTTCTTGTCATCTCTATCATCCTTCTTTGATTGTGCAGAATTAGCAAATTTTTGGATACTAGTAGATGAGCTCCATTTATCCTTGCCCTTCTGACTAGCCAAGAAAGCTTGATCTGCAATATGCATAATGGACATATTCTGCCTAGACCCGTCTTCCTGCAATAGAACAGAAACCAACTAGATAAGACCATTTAGAACAGTCTACATAAGTGAATTGTCAGGCAAGACATCATCAGTAGAAATCAAATGCTCCTCCAAAATCTTTGATCTTTGTCAGAAAAATGTCCATGGAATCTCCTTCATTCATGTGCTTACTCCCCAATCATTTTCAGAGTCAAGCAACACCAGCCTCATTCCTTGATTCATATAAAGTGGTAAGTGTATCCCAAGCATCCTTTGTTGTTCTGCAAGACCGAATGTGAGGAATAATGGCATGTTTGACAGGCAAGGATATCAATGCATGTGCTTGAGCATCTATGCCATCCCAACAAATTTGCTCTGCAGTAGGCGCAATAGGAACCATAGCACAAACAGGAACATGAAGAATATCGCCATCTACATCACCTTCAGTAACCATATTTATAGTTTTAATAGGACGTTTTTCAACAACCTGCACAATATTCCATAGTCCTTTTGTAACCAATACATGACACATCATATAAGCCCATAATGTATAATTGGTACCATCCAACGTATCCTCAACAACCAACATACAAAATGCATCATTTCTTTCAGCCATGGCCACTGACTAAAATACCCTGATGCAAAAAAAAAAGATTGTATGTGAAAAAGTTGAACAAAACTACCTTGACGAGTTTAGCTAAACCTGTAGGAGACTTCGAGATGCTTATACTGGCGAACCGAAACTTGCATATATCTTTGGCACCAAAAGAAAAAATTATCTACACAAGCATTGTAATAGTGCGTTTAGAGGCCGAAATGAACTCAGATCACAATTGTCACACCATAAAGCAAATTTGCTTTGAACTGCTAATCACCCTGAGTATGCTCACCAAATTTCGCGTGATTTAGAGACTGTGACCAGAGGGGTGTCCATGACACCCTAGATGAAGTGGTGAACCTTTTTCATACCAATTGTTGGAGTTTGAAGTTTGTGGAAGCATGTGAACAATACAAGGAAGAAGAAGAAGCTTGGAGCACAACACACAATACTGATTGTATTGCCATTAGAATGTACAAAGATAAGTTGCCCATTAGGGTTATAGGCATATATACAAGCCAAGGGAAAAAAACCTCCTAAAGAGGGAAAAAGTGCCCCTGTGGTTCTGGTGTGTTCACACACATCACTACCTAAATATATCAACAGGTATACCATGTAACCTCAAAATTTCTTTTATGAAAATTTTAGCAACATGCATAGCTCTATCACTTTTCCTCATGGGAAGAAGATGTGCCATCTTTGTAGGATGGTCCACAACAACAAAGATGGTATCATGCCCACTTCAAGCCATAGGTAACTTTCTTATGAAATCCATGGAGATGGATTCCTATTTTTTATCAACACATCTAATGGTTGTAACGTACCACAACTCCTTTAAATTCAACCTTAACCTGTTCACATCTAAAAAATTCTTTCACATATCTCCTAATGTCATATTACACATGCGGTCAGTAATATGAAGCTTTCATTGAGCATAAGTCCTAGAAAAACCAAGGTGTGCAGAGAAAGGTGCATCATGAGAGTCATGGAGAATCTTTTCTTTCAGAATAGATTTCGAAGAAATACATAAAGGAGAAATAAAATACAAATCACTATTTTTAAATTGAAATTTTTCCTAAAACATAAAACCTAGATTTTCATACAAAAATTCCAAGATTGTTGCATAATAAATGTTCTCTTAATTCTTTTTTAATATCAAAATAAGAAGATAAAATAGAAATCAAATCGCATAAAGGTTTATGACTCCAAGCATCAGTCACTTTGTTTTCTTTTTGCGGTAAGTATTCAATATCAAAATCATATCCACTTAGCAATTGGATCCATTGTTTTTGTCTACTATTAAGTAAGGTTTGAGTAAAGATATATTTAAGGCTGTAATGATCCGTTTGGTGTACTGATAAGCTCCTCTTACTCTTCTATCTTCTTCTTCAAAGTATATATCTTATCCTAGAATCCAACTCTACTCTAATACAACTTGTGACAAGTCTCTTAATCTTCAATCATAATCCTACATAGAATAATAGAATTCCGCACAATAAGATATAAGGAAGAAAAACAAAGTATGCACAGAACAAGAAGAGAGAGATAGAACTTTATTATTTGTGCAAATTTACAAGTTGTTCTAATCTGCATTATAAAATCTATCAAATAGCTTCAATATGAAGCCTCATCCATCTGACCACCCCCATGCTAATATCAATCCTAATCCCAATCACAGTTGCAATCTCAATCCCAATCCCAATCCAATCTCAATCACAGAAGTAGAAAATGACCATGATCAATGCACGACCACAATCTCTCCCTATCTCTTGGTCTTCGTCTTTTGGATTTCCCCCCATGTTCTCCTAGAATCTGCATGCTGCAAGATGGCATCTTTTTTCATGTCTCATGGAAGACTTCCAGACCACCCATGCATCTCCTTTTTAGGTCCATCTCAAGAATTGTACCTACAAAAATAGAGGCAATCCTTGCAACACACTCACACACACATCACCCAAAATAACACACATACCCATGTGCATTTTCTAAATCCCCAAACATGAATAGATGAAACAAAGCTTCTCTCTCTCTTTTTTTCTTAAAGCACCTAACAATGGTTCTTTTCCAAGCTCTATAGCTCAAAATTGGTGAGGAATTAGCTTAAGCTTGTGAGACACAAAAATATTCAGTTCTTTGATCTATACAATAGTGTTAGAGACCCCTTAGGTCCAAATCCACTTCCAAATATAACTATTGAATCTTGCAAAATCCGAAATTCTTAAGAGATGAAAAAACCTAAAAAATCTCTTCATTAACCTATGTTTATGACACCAAATGAGACATAAAACACAGGAACTACAAAAACTTCAATCAGGTAAAGTTTTTCTACTAAGGCTACTCTACCTTTCTCTCATACAATACTTTTTCTAACTCTTTCATCTTCGTGCTCAAAATTAACACACAAATTACATGTGACAACTTTCTAGAGAGACAATGTGAAAAATTCTTGCTACAAAATTTTGCAAACATGATTAGAACGTCCTAAATATAAAATTTCATTATTACCTACACATCTATTTTTTGGGGAAAATCAAGGTGGTATCTTACAAATGTATCCCTCTTTGAAGAACTCTATCCTCAAAGATGGAAAAGAGGATAATGTTACATAAACTCATCTAAACCAACTCATGTTGAATCTTCAATAGGATATGCAACCCACTTAACTAAAACTTCCATTGTTTCACGATTCCTATGTCTAATTCTCCTATCCATTATAATTTCTAGTTCAAGCTCAAAAGTGGCATCTTCCTTCAACTTAGACTTGTCCTGCAAAACGTGATTAGCATTAGAAACATACTTTTTAATTAATCCAACATGGAAAACTGGATGAATTTTTGAATTTTTAGGGAGATCAAGTAAATATGCAACAAAATAAACTTTCTTTAAGATTTTAAAAGGTCCAGCATAAGGTTGAGACAATCGATGATCTTTGCCTAAAACCAGATTTGATTTAGAAGGGTTCACTTTAGAAAAAAAATAGATCATTTGATCTTAATTCTAGGGGTCTATTTTTGAGATCATGATATAACTTTTGACATGTTTATGCATCTTTCATGTTCATCTTTAACTTTTTCAGCTCCAAATCCATGTTTCCAAGCATCTGTTTGGATACCTTGATTTGATTTTGTGAATTCAAAAGTGAATGAGATAGCAAAGAATTATAGCCATACATTGCTTCAAAAGGTGTCATCTTAATAGATGAATCCCTTGCACTATTATATGCATACTCAACCATAGGCAAATACTCAGTCCAATTTTTCTTCTTATTATTTACATACATACATAACATATCTTCAAGCACCCTAAGAACCCTCTCGATCTCACCATCAGTTTGGGAATGAAATGCAGTACTCATGCGTAATACTATTCCTATGGAATTAAATGTTGCTTTCCAAAAATTAGACATAAACCTTGTATCCCTATCAAAAATTATACTTTTAGGTATACCATGTAACCTACAAGTTTCTTTTACAAAAATTTTATCAACATGCATAGCTGTATGAGTTTTTATCATAGGAAGAAAATGTGCCATCTTTGTAAGACACTCCACAATAGCAAAGATGGTATCATGTCCACCACTCGTCACAATCAACTTTGTTATGAAATCCATGGAGATGGATTCCCACTTTTTATCAAGCACATCTAATTGTTGTAACATACCATGACTCCTTTCAAATTTGGCCTTAACCTGTAAACATTCTTTCACATACCTCCTGATGTCATATTTCATACATGGCGAGTAATATGAAGATTTTACTTTAGCATATGTCTTATAAAAACTAGGGAGTGCAGAGAAATGTGCATCATGATAGTCATGGAGAATCTTTTCTTTTAGAATAGATTATGAAGAAATACATAAAGAAGAATTAAATACAAATCATCGTTTTTCAAATGAACTTTTCCCACAAACATAGAACCTTGATTTTCATATAAAAATTCCAAGATTGTTGCATAATATAAATCTTCTTTTAATTATTTTTTAATAACAAAATCACAAGATAAAATAGAAAGTAAATTGCATAAAGGATTATGACCCCAAGCATCAACCACTTTGTTTTCTTTTCCTCCTAATTTAATATCAAAATCATATTCACTTAGCAATTCAATCCATTGTTTTTGTCTATTGTTAAGTAAGGGTTGACTAAAGGTATATTTAAGGCTCTAATGATTCGTTCTTAATTCAAACTTTACTCCAAGCAATAAGTGTCTCCAATGTTTAAGTGCATGAATAATTGCAAGCATTTCCAAGTCATGTGTTGCATAGTTTAATTCATGTTTCCTTAGTTTCCTTGACTCATAAGCCACTATCATTCCTTCTTGTGAAAGTGCACATTCGAGTTGACTTCCAATAGCATCACATGTAAGAATAAATAGCTTCCCTAACTCACGTATTCCTAGCACATAAATTTCAATAGTTTTTTATTTTAATTCTTCAAATGCATTTTCACACTCATCATTCCATGCGAACTCTCTACTTTTCTTTGTCTATTATGTAAGAGGATTTGCAATTTGATAGAACTCCCTAATGTGTGCCCTCTCATATTGTGCCAAACCAAGGAATCTTCTCACATTTGTCACACATTTAAGTGTAAGCAAGTCAATTATGCTTTCAACTTTCTCAAGATCTATGTGAAACACTTCCTTAGAAACAACTCTCCCCAGATAAGTCACTTCTGCCTTTGCAAAAAAAACATTTACTCATATTACCATATAGTTTATGCTCTCTATGTTTCTATAAAGTCATCTGAGATTCAGTGCATGTTCATCATCATCCTTAGAGCACACAAAAATATCATCAAGGAAGACTAAAATAAATCCTCAGTGCATGTGTTTCATTGAGATATTCATGAAACACATTATTCATCAAACACATAAATATTGTACGAGCATTTGTCAATCCAAAAGGCAAAACTATGAACTCATAATGATCATATCGAGTTCTAAAAGTGGTTTTGGGTATGTTTTCAGTCTTTACTATAATTTGATTATATTCTGATCTCAAGTCAATTTTAGTGAATATTGTGGCAGCACTCAATTGACTCGGCAATTCATCTATGTTTGGAAGTGGATACTTGTTCTTAGTGGTTTTCTTGGTCAATCCCCTATAGTCAATACAAAGTCTTTATGAGCCATCTTTCAGTTTCTGAAACAAAATAGGTGTTCCCCAAGGTGAAACACTAGGTGTTATCAACTCCCTCTTCTATGGATCATCTTGTTGGAGCTTCAACTCTTTCGATTCATCAATATTGAACCTATAAGGTGCTATAGAATAAAGCTCACTTCCTAGATAGACGGCTATAGCATGGTCAATTTTCCTAGGAGGACGCATGCCTAGTAGATCATCAAGAAATATATATGTGATACTCATCCTTAAGAATTTTACTTGCAAAAACATAGCCAATCCCTACAACACACTCACAAACATGTCAATCACCCAAAATAACCCACATACCCATGTGTGTTTTCTAAATTGACGAACATGAATAAGATGAAACAAGGCTTCTTTCTTTTTTCTTTTTAAAGTACCTAAAAAATGCACTTTTCGAGGCCAGATAGCTCAAAAATGGTGATGAATTAGCTTAAGCTTGTGAGACACAAAAATATTCAATTCCCTAGTCTGTACAATAGTGTTAGAGACACCTTAGGTCCAAATCCACTTTCAAATATCACTTTTGGGCCCTGAAAAATCAGAAATTCGAGACACAGATGAAAAAATATGAAAAATAAATTCATTAACCTATCCTCATGACACCAAATGAGACATAAAACACAAGAACTACAAAAACTTCAATCAGGTAAAGTTTTTCTACTAATGGTACTCTACCTTTCTTTCATACAACACTTCTTCTAATTCTTTCATCTTCATGCTCAAATTTCACATGCAAATTGCATTCGATAACTTTTTAGAGAGACAATGTAAAACGTTGACTGCTACAAAATTTTGTAGACATGATCAAAGCATCTTAAACATAAAATTTTATTATTACCTACAAATCTTTCTTTTTGGAAAGTCAAGGTGGTATCGTAGGATTCTCCCCCTCTTTGAAGAACTTTGCTCTCAAATTTGAAAAGATGGATAATGATCCATAAACTCATCTAAGCCAATCCATGTTGAATCTTCAATAGGATAGGCAAACCACTTAACTAAAATTTCCACTATTTTTAGGATTCCTAAGATGTCTCATTCTCCTATCCATTATAGCTTCTAGTTCAAGCTCAAAAGTGGCATCTTCCTTCAACTTAGATTTGTCCTACAAGACATGATTAGCATTAGGAACATACTTTTTAAGTAATCCAACATTAAAAACTAGATGAACTTTCAAAGTGTTAGATAGATCAATTAAATATGCAACAAAATTAACTTTCTTTAAGATTTCAAAAGGACCACCATAACGTGGAGACAATGGACCATCTTTACCTAAAACCAGATTTGATTTAGAAGGGTTCACTTTCAACGAAACCAAATCATTTGTTCTAAATTCCAAGGGTCTCTTTTTGAGATCATGATATAACTTTTGATGTTTCCGTGCATCTTTCATCTTTTTTCTTTAACTTATTCAGCTCCAAATCCATGTTTTCAAGCATCTGTTTGGATACCTCAACCTGATTTTGAGAATTAAAAAGTGAATGAGGTAAATAATAATTATAGCCATACATTGCTTCAACAAATGTCATCTTAATAGAAGAATTCCATGCACTATTATATGTGTACTCAGCCCTAGGCAAGTACTCAGTGCAATTGTTCTCCTTATCATTTACATACATATGTAACATATCCTCAAGCACCATGTTAACCCTCTCGGTCTCACCGTCACGTTTAGGATGAAATGCAGTACTCATGCATAATTCTGTTCCTATGGATTGAAATGTTGCTTTCAAAAAATTAGATGTAAACCTTGCATCCCTATCAGAAATTATACTTTTAGGTATACCATGTAACCTAAAAATATCTTTTATGAAAATTTTAGCAACATGCATAGCTCTATCAGTTTACCTCATGGGAAGAAAATGTGCCATCTTTGTAAGATGGTCCACAAGAACAAAGATTCTATCATGTCCACTTTTGATCACAGGCAACTTTGTTATGAAATCCATGGAGATTGATTTCCATTTTTTATCAAGCACATCTAGTGGTTGTAACATACCAGGATTCCTTTCAAATTTGGCCTTAACATGTTGACATTTCAAACATTCTTTCACATACCTCCTAATGTCGTATTTCATACGCGGCCAATAATATGAAGCTTTCACTTTAGCATAAGTCCTAAAAAAAACGAGGGTGTGTAGAGAAGGGTGTATCATGATAATCATGCAGAATTTTTTCTTTCAGAATAGATTATGAAGAGATACATAAACGAGAATTACAATACAAATCATTATTCTTCAAATGAAAAATTCCCTAAAACATAGAACCTGGATTTTCATACAAAAATTTCAAGATTATTGCATAATATAAATCTTCTTTTAATTCTTATTTAATATCGAAATTAGAATATAAAATAGAAATTGAATTGCATAAAGGTTTATGACTCGAAGCATCGGCCACATTGATTTCTTTTCCTGCTAAATATTTAATATCAAAATCATATTCACTTAGCAATTCAATCCATCATTTTTGTCTATTGTTAAATAAGGTTTGAGTAAAGATATAATTAAGGCTCTGATGATCCATTCTTAATTCAAACTTTACTCCAAGAAATAAATGTCTAAAAATGTTTAAGTGCATGAACAACTACAAGCATTCCCAGGTCATGTGTTGTATAGTTTAATTCAAGTTTCCTTAGTTTCCTTGACTCATAAGCCACTACCCTATCTTCTTATGAAAGTACACATCCGATTTGACTTCCACTAACATCACATGCAACAATCAATGGCTTTCGTACCTCAGGTATTTTTAGCACACAGTTTTCATTAATTTTTTGTTTTGCTTCCTCAAATGCATTTTCACACTCATCATCCCATGTGAAGTCTTTGTTTTCTTTTTCAATTATGTAAGAGGATTTGCAATTCGAGGAAAATCCCTAATAAGTTTCCTCTCATATTTTGCCAAACCAAGGAAGCTTCTCAAATCTCTCACACATTGGGTGTAGGCTATTCAACTATGCTTTTAACTTTGTGAGGATCTATGTGAATCCCTTCCTTAGAAACAACTCTAAGATTTTGTAACGTCTTCTTGAGATGCAATGCATGTTCACCATCATCATTAGAATACAAAAAAATATCATCAAGAAAGACTAAAAAATTCATCAAGATATTCACAAAATAGATTATTCATCAAACACATAAATATTGCAGGAGCATTTGTCAATCGTAAATGCTAAACTATGAACTCATAATGACCATATCATGTTCTAAAAGAGATTTTGGGTATGTCCTCAGACTTTAATTTGATGAAACCACGAACTTAAGTCAATTTAGTGAATATTGTGGCACCACTCAATTGACTCAACAATTCATCTATGTGTGGAAGTATTTTCTTGTTCAATTCCCTATAGACAATAGAAAGTTTGTATGAGCCATCTTTCTTTTTTTGAAACAAGACATGTGCTCCCCAAGAGCAAACACTAGGTCTTATCAACCCCTTCAATAGATCATCTAGTTGGATGTTCAACTCTTTCAGTTCATCAATATTGAACCTATAACGTGCTCTAGAATAAGGCTCACTTCTTGGATAGAGGTCTATCGCATGGTCAATTTTCCTAGGATGAGGCATGCCCAGTAGATCATCATGAAATACATTTGTGTACTCATTTAAAAGTTTTTTGACATTTTCAAGTATTTCTTCTTCTCATGAAGGTCATCCACATAAACCAAATATGTCTCACAACCCTATCAAATATCCCTAATCAACATTATAGAAGAAATAGGAGAAAATCCTGAATTACACTCACCTACAAGACAATGTTGCTCCCCCTCTATTTTCAAAGTAAGGATCCCACTTTTGCAATCAATCACAGAAAAATACATCAACAAGGCCTTCAGTTTGCATCCTTTCAAGATGTTCAAGAGCCTTATACATATGGCCAAAATCTAAGTATCTACCTCTCAGGGCATTCCAAGTTACATTGTCTCGATCCGAAAGGCTATCAAGGGCTTTTTATGCTTTCTCTATAGTGAATATGCTATTGCAAGCTTTTGTACAACAGGTGAATGTGACTACATTTGGACTCACCTTATCATGATACATCTGCTCATAATGAGTACTTGGTTTCTCACCATGACCTCAAAATGGCTTATGACCTTTACTTACCAAGCCTACACGGTCACAAGCATTCATGCTCTGGACAAAAGTGCAAGAATATGGATGAATTCCATCCCATTGCATATCTTCAAGAGGGAGGAGCACAACTCCAGGCTCCCTTTTAGCAATCCATTCTAGTGCTTCCGTTCCATGCATTACAACTTTTTTTTCTTCAAGTACCTGCAATCAAACAACCATTCTACACAACAAAAACATGTTAGTGCAAATGAATCCGCAATACTTTCTGTTACCATAGTCCCCCCTTGTGCTCACAAAGTCATCCTCAACGAGTGTCTACACAATTCGGATCACCTTGCTTTTTCCTGTCACTTTGTTCAAATAGTTAGCTAGGATGACATGTCATAATCCCATCATCTAAATCATGTCATCATGTCAAATTGCACATACACATATTCTAAACTCTAGATTCATGCGTGATTCTCGTGCACACTAGTTCATTTCCAGTTTTTGGCTCATCTTAGCATTCACTTCATCACTTGCATCCAAACGCACATGCTCAAGCTCTCCACTAATGCATACTCATCACAATCCCACTGATCCCTATAACTTGTATGCAACATAGTTAGCACCATCATTCAACTAAGCTTTGATCATACCTCACATGCCTCGTTGATCTTCTGCCTCTATCGCCATGTTCTCTGCATCTGTCACTCATCGAACTGGTTAGCTCATCTTCATGAAAACACATCAAGCATCATATCAACCAATCAAACCATCTAAGCATGATACCTTACACACAAATATTCTTACTCTCAAACCCTCAGCCACAACTCACTCATGCACTAACTACTCACACACACATATGCACCTATCCTCACACACACATGGAAACTCTTAGACTTCTTCTCACTTCCTCACACGACCTTCCCTCTCTCTTATACGCTCATCATGCATACACTTTTTCATACTCTTCTCTCATGTTAGGTTCACCAAGTCTCCCACAGGGTTCAATGGCAAAGAAGGGAAGTAGAGATAAGAGTGTAGCCTATGGATACTGAAGAACATCTATGAAAAAGACATTGACATCTGTCATGTATGTGCACATCCCTTTTTTACCTTCAATCCTCATCTCCCTAGGGAATGTATGCGGGCATGGGTCTGTTCTGTACTTAAAATTCTCACTTATGAGTATCTCACACATAAGCTTGATTATCAAACCCAAATTTTGATGGTAGCGGGACATTATCAAAAAGTGTTGTCCTAGATGCAATATCAACTAATGCTTTCAATACTGCTTCAACATTCTGATGCACCTTTAGAGGGCGCAATATCGAATTGGACATAGATTTAGATTTTCTCAATATATCGGGGACGTTTGCACCATTTATGACTTTGAAGCATGTGGCTCTACTTGAAGTGCACTCTTCTCATTGGAATATGCTAATCAGAATATAAACACATGTATAAAACAAACGCACGCATATCCCTATGGGCAAACTATTTCTTCGTTGGCCAAAACCATGAAACACTGAAGTGAGGCAATCCAATAACATTGGGATATGCATGGCAAGGATATGTACTATTCTGTTACACAAGCTTGCTGAGCCAAGTTAGCATTTTTCTCCACATTGAGGTCTCTCTCATATCTCCTTGGGTTGGATAACTACTTATAAGCTTGAATGCACGGCTGAGAAAGAGAAGCCCCACCTCACTTCATATAAGTGGTTGGAACAACTCATGAAATGTCGTTATACTGTGTGGTACTTTCCAATTTCACAACCGTGGTAAATGCCGTGGTTGAGGTATACATATGATATGCCGAAATTTTACCACATATACTCTCGTATGACCCCTTTCACACCTTTGTGCAAGGTTTTTCATCCCCTCACCTTTGGTAAGTCTTCTTGCTATGCTAGTTACAACAGAAGTACAAGCACTTGAGCACCCAAAAAATTGCAATGTTTAGAATATGCTCAGTTCTTGATGATCCTATCAGAGGAGGTTCGAAGGATGGGAAGCAAAAACATTCCATCAATTCTCAAAGTCATAAAACTAAAGAAACACATTTCAATGCTAAAATTCAAAGCACACAAATTGTAATTAACCTTTCACATGCACTGCTCTCCCTGCATATGCACCTCACAATACATCTTTCACTATTTCATTCCTCAAGCAGAAAAATAGAATGTGACGATGCCAAGACCTTTATCCATACCTCTGCGCAATTCGCAAATCTGCCTTTCATTCAAAAATGTTGTTCTCCATCCTCTTTATCCCAACCCACTGGACGCAAGGAAGCTGCTTAAATCCAGAAAAAGCTTTCTCCGTTGTCCCCTTCTTTCTCATGGTTGCTGGCAAGGAGAGTCAATCGCAATAGGTCGACCAACGGATGCTCTTTCCTTGAATGTGCACATAGCTCCTCTTAAGATCCAGAAAATGATCGGGCCTCCTTCTCGCTATTCTGGAATGCGTGCCTACTTTCTCTATTTCTCTTAGGTGATGACCCCCTGCTTCTCTCTCTGCCTCACTCCTTCAATAGCCCAAGAGCTTGACCTCCCCAAGAAAATCAATAGCCCCCAAGTTATGCTCTCCCACACCTGCTCCTACCGTTCCCGAAAAAACCTACACTTCTCTATTTTCTCCCGAGGGCATAAAACACAACCCAAAAAAGAGTCCCCCCCCCCCCCCTGATGGCACACATCTTTCCAAGTCAGCAGCTGTGAGGCACACACCCACTACAGAACACCTCCCCTTCCAGCCTTCTTTTTTGTACTACAGCCATCGACACCAAAAAAATGGAGAGACTTCCCCCGTGCATATTGAGGGGGCATAACCCCGCCTGTTGTCCTGTTTTTGACAGAAGATGGGCTGGCAGATTCGTGGTGTAGTGTATGATATTTATTGAAGAAATACGGTCTATGCAACGCTCGATGAATGAAATAAAACATCTCGGCAGGTTTGACATGAAGCATAAGAATAACAAACAATTCCCTTTTGCTTCAAAAGGGCATATTTTTGAAGAGTCCAAACCATTTATAGTCGGATCTATCTCTGCAAAGTAGAACCATATAGAACAGTTTTGATTTGGTTCAACATCCAAGAAGTAAGTCAAGGGTGATCCTACTGGAGTCTCTAATGCTGATTGGAACACTACCTCTGGGACTAAATTTGGTGCATCAGATGCATGTTGTATGCTAAGAGTTGTTGTGATTGCTCTTGATAAGCCCATGTCCAAGTCCTTATATGTAGCCCAAAATCGATCATCACCCCATTAACGTCCTCCTTCCACACTCATGTCATAACCTGTGCTTTGAGTACGTGGTCAAATGTTACTACCTCTTAGCAATACTCTCTCATCTCATACATTTGTAGTACTCCAATACTTTTTACATATTGTTCATGTTCTACAAATCCTAACAAAGGCTCCATGTGACTGCACCTTGATTTTGGCATGTATTAAGAACCACTTGTGCATCTATAAGAAGACCATCGCGAGCAAATACATTAACAAGGCCTTCAATTTGCATCCTTTCAAGATGTTCAAGAGCCTTATGCATATGGACACAATCTAACTATCCACTACTCAGGGCATTCCAAGTTACATTGTCTCGATGCAAAAGGCTATCAAGGGCTTTTTGTGCTTTCTTTGTACTGAATATGCTACTGCAAGCTTTTGTACAACAAGTGAATGTGACTATAACTGGACTGACCTCATCATGATGCATTTGCTCATAATGAGTACGTGGTTTCTCACCATGACCTCAAAATGGCTTATGGCCTTTACTTACCAAGCCTACATGGCAATATGCATTCATGCCATGGACAAAAGTGCAAGAATCTGGATGGATTACGTCCCACTGCATATCTTCAAGAGGGAGTAGCACAACTCCTTCAAGCTCCCTTTTAGCAGCCCATTCTAGTGCTCCCCTTCCATGCATTACACCTTTTTTCTTCTTCAAGTACCTGCAATCAAACAACCATTCCACACAACAAAAACATGTTAGTGCAAAAGAATCGACAATACTTTCATTTACCAATAATCTAATAGAGGTTATTGTCTCTTTGCAGGAAAGGTGTGACAACATTCATGTCCATGTATGTCATTACAATATCTTTTAATTCATGTCTCTTGTCTCTTAGTCTTTTATATGTTTTTACATGTCTCCTTCTATCTCTTTCTATGTGTGAGAAGGCTCTATAGCCTTGCATTGAACCAATGAGGATGATCCATGGAGATTTAGAGAATAAACTTATATTCATTCATAAATCATGACCCACATGCATTCATACCATCCATAAACACCCATGCATATGTTTCAGTTTTGAAAGTGTATAAGAAACTCCATTCTTCGACCATTCTTCCTTTCCAAATTGATTCATGTGTGTGGTTTTCTTTTTGTTCTCATCATGCATACATCCACAAGAACCCATGAAACTTCTATTCATTCATAAATCATGACCCACATGCATTCATACCATCCATAAACACCCATGCATATGTTTCAGTTTTGAAAGTGTATAAGAAACTCCATTGTTCGACCATTCTTCCTTTCAAAATTGATTCATGTGTGTGGTTTTCTTTTTGTTCTCATCATGCATACATCCACAAGAACCCATGCATATGAAATAAATTTTCAAAGTGTATAAGAAGTTTCGTTATTGGACCAGTCTTCCTTTAGAAATTGATTCATGTGTATGGTTTTCTTTTGGTTCTCATCATGCATACATCCATATGTTCCCCCTTCCCATAATCAAATTGTTATCACGATCTTGCTCACATGCACACAGAGGTTACGAACGCAAAAAACACAGAGAAAGACAGAGATAGCAAGAGACGACACTGAACGCAGTATTGGGTGCAATCTCCCCCCATGCACTCTGTTTCGAGAGTCCACAGAGTGCATGTATTTATAGGAATCTTTGATTACGTCGAAAAGAGTGGTTACATGAGAGCGGCTTCGAAAAGCATGCGTGAAACTAAAAGTTGGTGACTTTGTAGAAAGCCTTTCTTTTAATATAAAAAAATGTGGTTTACAATGACCCTTATTCTAACCACTATTTTTCTAACTATTTCTAACAATAGAAACTTCTACGCGGATTTATTTACAAACTAATTTATAAATTGGATTTATTGATGTCTGCCCTAAAGTCGGAGTATTGATGTCTGCCCTTCATGCTTTCATGCCCTGAGGAACCTTCAGCTGCGATATCAAAAACACATTAATAAATTAACACTCCAATAATGCATTGTTCAACATATTCCATAATGTACAACATGCCTCTCAGTTGAAAAAGCAATTGAGCTCAGTTGATAAAATAAAATAAACATGGATGGCCAGTCACATGTTTCATCATTGAATGAAAATAAGCATGTTCCATGTTCAGAAAAACATGCATGGAAATGTTGATGGAGGAATTACATTAAAGTGTTTGTGTATGATATGCAAAAATTAAGTGGTCATAATGAGGTGTCAGAGGGATACTCAGACATAAAACAATCCTTATAAGTAGTCATGAAAGGTTTATGTGCATCAGGAAGTGTATGAGTATAATCATTGATGACATTGAAAAAAACAATGCATGAATTGAATCCTTTCCTAAATGCACGTTTTACTTGAGTATGACTAATCAATGGAAATGGCAAAAAATCATGACGTGCAGACAAAGTAATGATTTGACCTTTAAATTCAAAGTTAAAGGTATGTGTATGGTAGTCAATGCATGGGTTATAATGATCATGAAAAGGCATACCTAATATAATATCGTAAGATTGCAAAGGTGTAATTAAAAATGCTAACTGTAACATTTTGCACTTCTTGTGTTACATTATAACGATTACCTTGAAATATAGCTTTTACTTTATACAAAGAAGGAAACATTTTTAATTTAAGTTCTTGTACTAATAAATGTGAAATAAAATCGTGTGAACTACCATCGTCATGTAGAATTTTAACTAGTTTGTTGTTTATAGTACCCTGTATGCAAAGTAGAGAATGAAGAGAGATATCATTACCCAAGGTACTTAAGTCCTTCTCCAATGATTCCTCTATCCAAAGAGGAGGAATTTCTTCATTATGGGCCTCCATGTTATGTAATTGAGCTGCAGTGGGGTTTCATGTTAAGAGGCTTCAATCGGCACTTCGTTTTCATATGTCAAGGTTTACCACAATTCCAGCAGGTGATTCGTGGTCGCTTCTGTTGGGCATTTCATTGTTGAATTTTGTAGGGTAGGTGGTTTGGTAGGTTGGAGAGATGAAGCAACATGTACAGTTGAGTAATTGGATTGCGGTGGATGAGGAAAACTAGGGTAAGATGGGGCATTAAAATTATGTTTCATGGGAAGATTTGATTTAGCAAAGAGTGGTCGTTGACGTGGTTGTTGTAGACGAAGTGACTTGGTTATGGATTGGAATTCTTTTTCTACATCATAGGCAAAAGATATAGCCTTGTTGAGGGTTGTAGGATGTAGGGTGTGAAGCTTAGCTTGGATTCCCACCTCCAAACCATCTTCATATTTTTGCTGCAAACTATCCTCTAGTACATCTTCAATCATTCGAAACAATAGTAAATTTTGCCAGAATCGCTTTGTGTAGGTAGTAACCATATCAGCCTCCTTCCATGTAAGATTCGTCCATGCACATCGAACATGCAAATGGTGTTGAGGAGGAAGAAAGAATCCTTCACTTTATGTTGGAAAGACTTCCACGTTGTTGGTCGCTTAGTACTATGTCGCAGGACATTCCACCAGAGTTGAGCTTTTCCTACTAAACAGTTAGTGGAAAATTTGACTTTTTTACTTTCAGCATAGGTTTCATCAGTATAAAAATCATCAAACTGTGAAAGCAATGAAAGGATTAAAGGGCCATCCTTATGGCCATCAAACCGTAAAAGCTGGTCATTCTTAACAGCAATCTTGGAATGTGTGCCATCCGACTGGGCAGAGACAATAGCTTTGACCACCCTCGTAAGGTTTTCTTCATCATTTTGCATCTTTTTGGGTATCTCGTCGCACTGTTGGATCTCGTTCTGAGCGTCTCGTAATTCATGCTACAAGAGCTCTAGTTGTTGCTCGAGGGTGACCTCGAGTAGTGGTGATTCGCCGAAATCCTCCATGTTGTTCATAGGGTCCATGAGGATGTAGAGACAAAACCTTCTTGCTTGGTGAATCTAAAAGTCCTTATTGCCACTCATACATTAAAATTGGTTCACGCATAGCCAACGGCTGCCAACGGTTGCCAAGGGAGCCTTGGGTGCCAATGATGTCAATGTAATGCCTAAGTTATGCCTAAGTTCTTTGCCTTAGTCGACGCCTTGGAGTAAGCCGAAGGAATAAACGTAGGTGTAAACATAGGTATATAAACGTAGGTGTAAACGTAGGTGTAAACATAGGTGTAAACGTAGGTGTAAACGTAGGTGTAAACGTAGGTGTAAACGTAGGTGTAAACGTAGGTATAGACGTAGGTGTAGACGTAGGTGTAGACGTAGGTGTAGACGTAGGTGTAAACGTAGGTGTAAACGTAGGTGTAAACGTAGGTGTAAACGTAGGTGTAAACGTAGGTGTAAACGTAGGTGTAAACGTAGGTGTAAACGTAGGTGTAAACGTAGGTGTAAACGTAGGTGTAAACGTAGGTGTAAACGTAGGTGTAAACGTAGGTGTAAACGTAGGTGTAAATGAAAGGTGTAAACGTAGGTGTAAACATAGGTATAAACGTAGGTGTAAATGTAGGTGTAAACATAGGTGTAAACGTAGGTGTAAACGTAGGTGTAAACGTAGGTGTAAACGTAGGTGTAAACGTAGGTGTAAACGTAGGTGTAAACGTAGGTGTAAACGTAGGTGTAAACGTAGGTGTAAACGTAGGTGTAAACGTAGGTGTAAACATAGGTGTAAACGTAGGTGTAAACGTAGGTGTAAATGTAGGTGTAAACATAGGTGTAAACATAGGTGTAAACGTAGGTGTAAACATAGGTTCTAGTTCTAGAACTGGAATAGAAATAGAAACAAAAACCAGAAACCAAAACTAAAACTGAAAGAGGAACAGGAACATGAAACGGAAACCGAAATGGAGATAGAGATGGAGACGGAGACGAAAATGGAAACAGAAACGAAAACAAAAATAGAAACAAAAACGGAAACAAAAACAAAGCCGCATCGGATTGCGAATAGAGAGCAGTGAAACAGAGATCAATTTGCCAAACCAAATAAAAACAGCAACTCGCAAACTAAAACTGAAACATATCCCTCTAGTGATGCATGCAAGGCTCTGATACCACTATTATCAGGATCTTCCTCACACGCACACATAGGTTACGAATGCAAAAAACAAAGAGAAAGATAGAGACAGCAAGAGACGAGACTGAATGCAGTATTGGGTGCAATCTCCTCCCATACACTCTATTTCAACAGTCCACAGAGTGCATGTATTTATAGAAATTTTTTATTACGTCGAAAAGAGTCGTTACATGAGAGCGGCTTCGAAAAGCATGCATGAAAATAAAAGTTGGTGACTTTTGTAGAAAGCCTTTCTTTTAATATCAAAAAATGTGGTCTACAATGACCCTTATTCTAACCACTATTTTTCTAACTATTTCTAACAATAGAACCTTCTACGCGGATTTATTTACAAACTAATTTATAAATTGGATTTATTGATGTCTTCCCTAAAGTTGGAGTATTGATGTCTGCCCTTCATGCTTTCATGCCCTCACAAACCTTCAGCTGCTATATCAAAAACACCAAAACACATTAATAAATTAACACTCCAACAATGCATTGTTCAACATATTCCATAATGTACAACACAAATCATGAAATATCTCCTCTCCATACCCAACTTCATCTTCACCTTCACATTAGGATCACAAAAACCTTGCAACGCTCACTAGCTTCATACACTCTACGTGTGCCATGATCGAACGCGATCCACCCGGATTGTGATCACCTCCACATTTGAACCCAATGTGAATCACTTTGCAGCATTTGCTTCTGATCTTGTTGGGAGGTTCTGATCCATATCCTTTATCATCATCATCAGAGTGTTGCATTGGATTTCTGACAATATTGTGCACATCTTTGTCATGAAATAAACACATTTGTGAGAGATCTAGAACATTGTGCATCACTTGCATATTCACTTAAGATGGAGGAAGGATTCAAATCACTTATTGTTGAGAAACAAGGCCAAAGAATAGTCTCTTGTACGTTGAGAGACAACAGAAAATTCAATGGCATCAACATTACAAACTACTTCAATTTTTTTGAAGAGAAAGCTATGATTTTTGGTCTGCCCGAAGATCTTTTGATAACATTCTTTGAACGAATTGTTGATAGCTCTATCATAAACTGTGTCACTCAATATGATAGTCTTCCTTGGAGTGATTTCAAAAAGGAGATGCTCAAAGAATTCTTTCTTGAGGATTATAGCCAACATAATCGAGATGGATTCTTACAATGGGTCAATTCCCCAAAGCCTAGTAGCTCTATTACTCACTTACAAAATGAGTATATTAGATGCTATGAACAACTTTCTGATGAGGATAAGAGAACTTTGGAACCTGATCTTGTGATCAATTTTCTTAAGCTTCTTCATCCTGAAAATCGTAGAGAAGTTGAACGGCGATTAGAAGAGCCTGATAAGCACTATGGTCTTATTGACAATTGGCAAAAAGTGCATAAACTAGTAGAGTCTATAGCCCATAGACATCAAAGAGAATCCATGCTTTATGAGCAAACTAGTCTTCCTCAAGCTAGCGTTCCACAAGCTAAGGAGCACGTTAGAGAACAATCCCATGCTATGCTTTTTTACTCTACTTCTATTCCTCAAATGATGTATCAAGCATATCAAGCATATCAAGATCCTCCAATGCATAATCCTTCAATGCAAAATCATCATCCTTATGTGCAAAATCCTCAAATGTATCAAGGCATGTATCCTCAAGCTTCTCAAACAACTTTTCAAAATCCTCAAAATCAAAATTTTCAAAATCATCAGGCGTACACTATGGAAGTTCCTCTTGCACCTCAAGTACCACATGCTGCTCCCCAAGCTTCTCAAATACATCAATTGCCTCATCAAAATCCTAATTTTCTTGTTCAAGCAATACCTTATCAACAAAATCCTCAATTTCAAAATTTTCCACCACAAGTTAATCAAAATTCTCAAAATCTAAATGGATTTGTGCATGGTCCTCATAGATGTCCTTGGTGTGATTTGTTAGAGCACTTTTTGAGAGATTGTGAACTATTGAAGGTTGCTAAAGAGCAACAACTAGTAATAGAAATACACAAGAAAATATGTGACTATCGATCTAGGCTACCTTTGCAAGGAAATTATGGCAAGGGAGGAATGAAAAAGAAATATGAAAATATAACAATAACGGACGCAGGAACTAGAGGGGTGAAACTAGAAGCTCTTGATGAACAAGAAGTAGAATCAGGTAAACCCACAAAGGAAGTTGACTTTTCCATAGAGGCTTTAGTACGAGCACGAGATGAGATTAGGAGAATCATGGATTGGGAGTCACCGATAGAAGATCAATCTCTTATTTCTCACATATCCAATGTAGAAGAGAGATAAAACTGATCCTAGAGAAACAATAGTGACTCAAAAATAGACCTCAGAGGGAATAGACACCATCATAGAGCAAGGGGAAACACCATAACCCAAAGATAAAAAACAAGAATCACAACCCAATGAACAAAATCAAGAGGAGAAACAAAAAGGTAAGAAGACAAAGCAAAGAAAAACGGAGCCAAAGCCTTTGGACAAACAAGAACAATAAAAAAAAATTTGAAGACCAAACACAAGAACATGAACAAAAGCAAGATCTTGAGCAAAAACAAAAGAAACCAAAGAGAAAACATAAAGCCATCTTGATTTTAGAAATTGAGAGAAAACATAAAGTCATCTTTAGAACAAGTTTTCTCTATTGCAAATCTTGTTTTTAAAGATAACTTTATCGGCTTAATTAAAAGGAAGAGGTTTCCACTTAATCTAGATATTGATACGCAAGATGATCTAGATAAAGATCAAGCTATGAATGAATCCTTAAACTTTGATGAATCTGATGAAGAGGACCTTGATGATGATGAAGTAAATGTTGATAAAAATTTCTTAGGACCTATTCAACCTGATCATGAAAATCATGAAAACAATCCTGAAAGTCACTTTAAAAGAAAATTTTTTGGTCTAGAGGTACATCAGAGATGCATGTTAAAATAGGAAATGGTAAGAATGCTATCACTATAAATGCATTAGTAGATTCTGGCTCCGAAATCAATGTGATTTCAAAAGAAGTCTATGATAAATTTCGATGGCCCATGGATAAAGATTGTGGATGGCATATGAGAACTGCAGATAATGGTGTAGGTACCCTATATGGAGCTTGTGCTAGTGTGCCCATATCCATAGGAGGAATCACAAAACAATTTTACTTGTTTATTCAAGATAATTGCTCATATGAAGTTCTCTTAGGTCAACCCTTTATTTGTGAGAGTCGTATGGAAACTAAAGGCATGGATCATGGGTCTACCTATGGTAGAATTAAGTCTAAGGATGGAATGCAATCACTTCAAGTCATGACGATAGGAGTGAATCATCATACGAATCGATTGTCAATTAGAAAGAAACCTATTGTTACTCAGGGTCATGGACATGCTTGTAGTGATTGTGCACCTTGATTCATGTTTGGAGCTACATATGATCAAAATTTTGGATAGAATCCATTGTTGAGTGGGAGAAAAATGGACATAGGTTTGACATCTTGCAACCAACCAACCTATATAATAATTTTTCACTTTGTTTTCCACATTCTAGATTATATTTTCTTCATAAGAGTCAACTGTCCAAGTCTTTTATCCTAAAAACCCAAAAAAATATAAAACCAACAAAATCATGGAACATGATGAGCACATTGAGCATGTGATTGAGACATATCATTGTTTCTCTACTCTTGAGGAGTTAGAGTTATGTTTTAATTAAAAATCTATAAATCCCTATCTTTTATATATTTGTTTATATATATTTAAATATATATATATATATATATATATATATACTAAAGACCTATTTTTTATATATGTAATTATATATATTTATTTTTATTATATGTATGTTAAAAACCTAAAACCATAATCCTAAAGACCTAGACCTAAAACATGTATATGTGTGTATGCATGTGTATATACATGTATATATGTATATGTATTATATGTGTATATGTGTATATATGTTATGCATGTGTAAAAAAACTAAACCCTAATCGTAACGACGTAGACCTAAAACATGTATATGTGTGTATGCATGTGTATATATATGTGTATGTGTATATATATTATGTGTGTATATGTGTGTATGCATGTGTAAACAACCTTAAAACCCTAATCCTTTTTTTATATATTTAATTTGATAAAAAAACTCTAAAATCTTATTTTTATATATTTAACTAAAACACTATATATTTTCATATTTATTTATCTTTACAAAAATTGTGTTATATATATATATATATATATATATATATATATATATATATATATATATATATATATATATATATATATATATATGTATATATATATGTATATATATATATATAATTATATGTTCTAATTTGTTTTCTTTTTCTTATATATATTTAATTTAATTAAAATATTATAAATCCCTATTTTTTATATATTTGATTATATATATGTAAAAAACCTTAAAATCGAGTGGAAATATTGTTTATATATTTAATATGTGTGTATGCATGTGTGTATGTATATGTGTGTATGTATGTATGCATATGCATGTGTGTTTGCATGTATGTATGTATGTATGTATGTATGTATGTATGTATGTATGCATATGCATGTGTATGCATATGTGTGCATATGTATATGCATATGCGTGTGTATGGATATGTGTGTGTATATATATGCATATGTGTGTGTATGCATATTCATGTGTATGCATGTGCATGTGTATGCATGTGCATGTGTATGCATGTGCATGTGTAAGCATGTCATTGTGTATGCATGTGCATGTGTATGCATGTGCATGTGTATGCATGTGCATGTGTATGCATGTGCATGTGTATGCATTATGCATGTGCATGTGTATGCATGTGCATGTGTATGCATGTGCATGTGTATGCATGTGCATGTGTATGCATGTGCATGTGTATGCATGTGCATGTGTATGCATGTGCATGTGTATGCATGTGCATGTGTATGCATGTGCATGTGTATGCATATGTGTGTGTATGTATATGCATGTGTGTATGTAATACATATGTTAGTGTGTGTGTATAGGTGTGAGTGTCTATGTATATATGTGAGTGTGTGTGTATATGTATGTGAGTGTGTATGTATATGTGTGTGTATGTATATGCATGTGTGTATGTAATATGTATGTCAATGTATGTATATGGGTGTATGCATGCATGCATATGCATGAATATGTGTATGTGAGTATGTAATATGTATGTTTGTGTACCTATGTGTGTGAATGTATGCATGCATATGTTTGTGTATGTATATATGTATGTATGCATATGTTTGTGTATGTATATATGTGAGTGTGTGTGTATATGTATGTGAGTGTGTATGTATATGTGTGTATGCATGCATGCATATGCATGAATGCATGTGTTTATATGTGTGGGTATGTATGCATGTGTGTATATGGGTGTGTGTATGTATGCATGTGTGTATATGTGTGTGTATGTATGCATGTATGTATGTGTGTGTGTATTTCTCTCTCTCTCTCTCTCTCTCTCTCTCTCTCTCTCTCTCTCTCTCTCTCTCTCTCTCTCTCTCTCTCTCTCTCTCTCTCTCTCTCTCTCTCTCTCTCTCTCTCTCTTTATATATCTCTCTCTCTTTGTCTCTCTTTTTCTCTCTCTCTTTCATATCTCTCTTTCTCTCTCACCCTCTCTCTGTTTCTCTGTCTCTAGATCTCTCTCTCTCTTTCATCTCTCTCTCTCTCTCTCTCTCTCTCTCTCTCTCTCTCTCTCTCTCTCTCTCTCTCTCTCTCTCTCTCTCTCTCTCTCTCTCTCTCTCTCTCTCTCTCTCTCTCTCTCTCTCTCTCTCTCTCTCTCTCTCTCTCTCTCTTTCTCTCTCTCTCTCTCTCACTCTCTATCAATAGAGAATAAAACAATCATTTATAGGTATGTCCCTCTTTTGGATCGTTGTTGTCAAAGCCTAATAAACATTATCTCTCAACGAATTCTAAAGAATCGACACTAGAAAACTTCTACGAAACCAAAGGAAAGATAAATTATAAAACAAAAAACATAGAAAAAGAGAAAGGGTAAGAGTACATGCACCACTTACCAAGATGTGAGATCTAAAGAGAGAGAGAGAGTGTGTAGATAGAGAGATCTGTGTGTGTGTGTGTGCACAAGACAATGTAGGTCAGAATTTTGTTTGTGCATACAAGTTCGATAGAAGTAGTGCTTAGTTCAAATCATGCAAAAATATCAAATTTTTTTCTCTCGAGTCCCTGTATCTTTAAAAGACAGCGCCAGTATACGCGTTGGTATAGGTGTCACTATATGCATGGGTATAAGCACCGGTAATTCTGGCAAATTATTGATGCTTATATCGATGCATATATTGATGCCTATATCGAGGCATATACCAGCGATGGCAACAGATACCGAGGATCCATTCTGAACTGTCATACCAACAATCAAGTGACCGTTGATATGCATGACGAGATCTTTAGAGATATTTTCAATGATGATACCGACGCTGGGGGTGACCATTGGTATGGACGTCAGTATGCCCCTCATATGTTGTAGTGTGTTGTTTCTCAAAAATTATCGGTGATTGGAAAGTTTGCACTCTTTTCCACAAAGCAAATGCTGCTCTATGGTGAACAGAATTCTTAGTTCACTCGCATAAGCATTCTTCTATGTGATTACACTTTTATCCATGCATGCTAAATGAGATCATATGTGATTCAGAGAGTGTGAATATATATCAAAAAGCTTATTAAGTTTTTGAACTTGAGTTGTGTGTTGTCTCAAGCATGTGTGCAATTGAAGATTCCTTCTAGTAAACTTAAAAAACTTCAGTTTCCCTTAGCTCTTACTCTTTGTTCAACTCTTTTGTCATCTGAAACCATCATTTCTTTAAAATCAGAAGTCCTATCCAATTCTTTATTGTGTCACTTCATTTTGTGTATATACACATGCTTTATGTGTATGTATTCAATGAGTAAAAGGATGCATGTGAACTCTACATTCGGTTGCTACAAGGTAAAATTGTAAGCAATGTGCTACAAATTTAGAAACAATAAAGGAGATGAAGAGATGTTAGAGGTGGTGCAAGCTATTCAAAGTCAATTTGAAAGAAATAGAATAACAGATAATTATGGAGCACGATTGAAGGTAGGAAAGCCAAACTTCGAAGTTATCTAGTCTAATTCATTGAATGATAAGGCTCAATGAAACCAAGGACTCCATCCTAGAAAAACCTAAGTAAGGGAGACAAACACCTACTTTTTCAATTTCAATTGAAACACTTACATTTAGGAATCCAATGCAATCTTTGGTTATCAATTCCCACCTTTAAAAATTTCCAAATCAAATCCTCCAACTTCTTTCCATTACTTGGATATGAGTATAATGTGCAAGTGAACCATCATCTTAACTTTTCACACACACACCTAAACACTTCATGTGCGAACCCCAAACTTTTTGACAATGCATCATATGATTGACAAGGTTAACGAGGGGGAATTCTATATTTTGATGGCCATTTTTTATTCTTCTAAGTAGATAGAGGCCAATGGTAGCCCTCTAATTGCATTATCTGTTCTCTCCAAGTTTTTGAATAAAAAAAATTTATATCATTTTGAATGTTATTTAGAAATTATTAGTGATTTTTGCAAACATTTCATCAACTTGGTGATGGAATATATGCTACATAAATAGAGGATTGTTCACATGATATCATGTGCATATTGTTCTTGAGACAATAACAAAGAAAAAATTTCCAACAAGGTATTGTGAGTACGAGTAGGTAGTAGGGAGCTCTGAGAGTTATGGCGTGCTCAGTACACAAACATAGAAAGAGGTAGTTGACAGAGATAAAGTGAGCATAGCCATATGCAAAGATGAGGATGATAAAGGATAAGATAGAGAGAAGAAAACCAAGGTGTCTCCCTCCAAACACGAATGCACACAAAAATAACATAAAGTGTGCCTTGTATTACTTGAACAAAATATGTTCATTTATACAAAAAAGAAAGGATTATAGCCAATAGAAAAGGAGATAAGGTTTTAGCTAAGATTACCCTCTTGTTTGGAGAGGGTTCGCATGAAAAATAAGAGCTCATTGCCAACAATCGCCCCTTTGAGCTTGATTATACAAGTAGCTCTTCAGGAACTATCATTTCCTCACAACTAAAATAGGGTGGTACAAAATATATATTTCCTTTACGCTTAACCGCCTGCCAATGCTTGACTCAGAGGCAATGCATAAACCTGCTCATTTGTGAGACAACAAACTGAATATTTGGCCGAGTAATGCATAAGTAAATCAAGAATCCAATAGCCTACTGATAAAGAACAGCATCAAATGCATCGCCAGCATCATGAAGACTCAATCGTAATCCTGTCTCCATAGGAGTGGCAATAGGCTTACAGTCTTCAAGGCCAAAACGCTGCAAAAATGTGTCAATATATTTCGTTTAACACAAATCTATTCCACCATCAACGTGCATAATTTGAATGCCCAAATAATGATGCAAATGCCCCAAATCAGACATCTCAAATGAGGCATGCAAATCAGCCTTAAAATCAGCAATATGCCTCTCATGAGGACCAATGAGTACCATGTCATCAACATAAACCACAATGATCAGAAGTACATCATTAGCATGCTTAACATATAAGGTGCTTTCAGTTGGATTGTTCTAAAAACTATGTGCAATCAGATAGGCATGTATCTTTTCATACCAAGCACGTGGTGCTTGCTTTAAACCATATAATGCCTTCTTTAACCTGCACACCTGGTTCTCATGCCCTTTCTGCACAAAGCCACGGGGCTGAAAAACATACACTTCTTCATGCAAGTCACCATTCAGAAATGAAGTTTTAATGTCCAACTGATGTACATTCCAACCATGATGGGCTCCAAAAGCATAGATGCTCCGAACAGTAGTCATACAACATGTAGATGCAAAGGTCTCATCAAAATCAATGCCTCTTTCCTGTGCATAACCCTTTGCAACAAGCCTAACCTTATACCTGTCAACTGTACCATCAAGTTTACGCTTCAGCTTGTATACCCACTTAGTGCCAATGGCCTTCTTGCCAGGAGGCAATTCACATAAAGACCAAGTACCATTCTTCATTATTGCATCATATTCAGATTGCATAGCAGCCATCCAATTTTTTGAATTTTGTGCTTCATCAAACGAAATAGGCTCAGTCTCATCACAGAGACTAGATGCAGCCATAGCATAGCAATCTGATGCAAAAGAGGCACTATGAGAGCCTGATCAAGTACGATATGATAGAGGTGCATCTAATTTGCTGTCACGCAAGGTCTGCACCAGCCATTTTGGCATAGTTCTTGTCTGCTCAATATCAGCTCTCTTATCAATAAGTGCACCATGTAAATCTGCATCAGAAATGAAATGATCTGCATCATCACATGAAACCTGCAAAGGCTGAGAAGTTACCTCATTAGGACCAGCACTAGACTGTCCACCTATAAAAAGAGGCAACAAAGTATCATACATGTCTTTGGAGCTAACAGCTGTCTCCTTAGTACATGAAAGCAATGGTTGAATAGCATCCTCCACAAAAATAACATCATGGCTAACTAGAATGTGTTTAGTCTGTGGATGATACAGACGATACCCTTTACTTTCATAACGGTACCCAATACAAATACATTTTATTGCTTAATCATCCAAATTTCTACAATGTTGTTCGGGCACTAATGCATATGCCAAACAACCAAAAACACGTAGATGAGAAATAGATGGCTTGCGATCATGCCAAGCCTCATATGGAGTGATAGACTGTAGCGCTTTAGTGGGACACCTGTTTAGTACATATTCTGCACACATGACAGCCTCTAGCTAGAAACTATGTGGTAAAGCCTAACTCTTGACCATACACCTCGCCATCTCCATGAGAGACCTCTTCTTTTGTTCAGCAACTCCATTCTGTTGAGGTGTATATGGCATTGTACACTGGTGTTTTATCCCACGTTCATCTAGAAATGCATTAAAATCAGAAGACATATATTCCCCCTCTCAATCTGAATAGAGGGTGCCCATTTTACATGCTGACAGATTTTCAGCCAAAACCAAAAACTGTTTGAAGCACATGAACACTTCGGACTTTGCCTTCAATGGATATACCCATGCATGCCTGGAAAAATCATCAATGAAAGTCACAAAGTAAAGATAATTTCCAAAAGAAGGTGTCTACATAGGACCACAAACATCACTATGTACAAGATGCAATTTCTGAGTAGCCCAAACTGAACCATCTTTTGGAAATGAGGAACGCTGCATTTTGCCCAAAATACAGCCTTCACAAATGTGTTTTCTAGGTGCCTCAAGTTTGGGCAAAGAGGACACCATTTCATATTTCTACAGGCATAGCAAACTAGAAAAATTTAGATGACCAAATAAAGCTTTGCATCTAACATAGCCTGCGAATCATGTACTGCACATGCCGAATCACACAGATCTTTCATAGTCTATGAGCTTATACAGCCCACGACATAAAATGCCAGAAGCAATAATCACGTCTCCATTTGATAGATCATTTGTACACCTATCATCAACAAATTTCATAACCAATCCAATCTTGGGTAATGCAAAAACTGATAACAGGTTCTTCTTGATCCCTGGCACAAATAAAGCATCTGACAAAGTGAAAGAACTACCATCAGCAGTAGTCAAAATGATCTTACCAACTCCCATAATAGGATAAGAGGAGTTATTGGCACATGTAACAGTATTCCCTATAGGGGCAGGCTCGAGTGAAGAGAAGAAACTGCGCTGCGAGGTAATATGTTTGGTTGCCCCACTGTCAAAATACCAAACATCTGAGTCTACTCCAGACATGCACTGCTCATGAGATGATGGATCAAAACTGCACACAGTAGTAAACACCCATTCTTCTTCCTACACAAGATTAGCAGACTTTGTTTTTGGTGTAGAGACCTCTGCAACAACCATTCCAACCTCTTTCTTCTTTGCCTCTTTAGCAGCCAGTTTTGGACAATTCTTTATGATATGATCATTCCCTTTACAGTACTTACAAAACAATTTCTGCTTTTCTGATTTCTTCTCATCTTTATCTTCCTTCTTCGAATGTGCAGAATTAGCAGATTTATGCTTACTAGTTGAAGAGATCCATTTTCCTTTGCCCTTCTGACTAGCCAAGAAAGCTTGATCTGCAACTTGCATGTTTTCTAGGTGCCTCAAGTTTGGGCAAAGAGGATACCATTTCATATTTTTACAGGCATAGCAAACTAGCAAAATTTAGATGACCAAAGCAAGCTTTGCATCTGACATAGCCTGAGAATCATGTACTGCACATGCCGAATCACTAACATATCTTTCATAGTCTATGAGCTTATATAGCCCACGACATAAAATGCAAGAAGCAATAATCACGTCTCCATTTGATAGATCATTTGTACACCTGTCATCAAAAAGTTTCATAACCAATCCAATCTTGGGTAATGCAAAAACTGATAACAGGTTCTTCTTGATCCCTGGCACAAATAAAGCATCTGACAAAGTGAAAGAACTACCATCAGCAGTAGTCAAAATGATCTTACCAACTCCCATAACAGGATAAGAGGAGTTATTGGCACATGTAATAGTATTCCCTGTAGGGGCAAGCTCGAGTGAAGAGAAGAAACTGCGCTGCGAGGTAATATGTTTGGTTGCCCCACTGTCAAAATACCAAACATATGAGTCTACTCCAGACATGCACTGCTCATGAGATGATGGATCAAAAGTGCACACAGTAGTAAACACCCATTCTTCTTCCTGCACAAGATTAGCAGACTTTGTTTTTGGTGTAGAGACCTCTACAACAACCATTCCAACCTCTTTCTTCTTTGCCTCTTTAGCAGCCAGTTTTGGACAATTCTTTATGATATGATCATTCCCTTTACAGTACTTACAAAACAATTTTTGCTTTTCTGATTTCTTCTCATCTTTATCTTCCTTCTTTGAATGTGCAGAATTAGCAGATTTATGCTTACTAGTTGAAGAGCTCCGTTTTCCTTTGCCCTTCTGACTAGCCAAGAAAGCTTGATCTGCAACTTGCATGTTTTCTAGGTGCCTCAAGTTTGGGCAAAAAGGACACCATTTCATATTTCTACAGGCATAGCAAACTAGCAAAATTTAGATGACCAAAGCAAGCTTTGCATCTGACATAGCCTGAGAATCATGTACTGCACATGCCAAATCACTTACAGATCTTTCATAGTCTATGAGCTTATACAGCCCACGACATAAAATGCCAGAAGCAATAATCACGTCTCCATTTGATAGATCATTTGTACACCTGTCATCAACAAATTTCATAACCAATCCAATCTTGGGTAATGCAAAAACTAATAACAGGTTCTTCTTGATCCTTGGCACAAATAAAGCATCTGACAAAGTGAAAGAACTACCATTAGAAGTAGTCAAAATGATCTTACCAACTCCCATAACAGGATAAGAGGAGTTATTGGCACATGTAATAGTATTCCCTCTAGGGGCAGGCTCGAGCGAAGAGAAGAAACTGCGCTGCGAGGTAATATGTTTGGTTGCCCCACTGTCAAAATACCAAACATCTGAGTCTACTCCAGACATGCACTCCTCATGAGATGATGGATCAAAACTGCAGACAGTAGTAAACACCCATTCTTCTTCCTGCACAAGATTAGCAGACTTTGTTTTTGGTGTAGAGACCTCTGCAACAACCATTCCAACCTCTTTCTTCTTTGCCTCTTTAGCAGCCAGTTTTGGACAATTCTTTATGGTATGATCATTCCCTTTACAGTACTTACAAAACAATTTCTGCTTTTCTGATTTCTTCTCATCTTTATCTTCCTTCTTCGAATGTGCAGAATTAGCAGATTTATGCTTACTATTTGAAGAGCTCCATTTTCCTTTGCCCTTCTGACTAGCCAAGAAAGCTTGATCTGCAACTTGCATGTTTTCTAGGTGCCTCAAGTTTGGGCAAAGAGGACACCATTTCATATTTCTACAGGCATAGCAAACTAGCAAAATTTAGATGACCAAGCAAGCTTTGCATCTGACATAGCGTGAGAATCATGTACTGCACATGCCAAATCACTTACAGATCTTTCATAGTCTATGAGCTTATACAGCCCACGACATAAAATGCCAGAAGCAATAATCATGTCTCCATTTGATAGATCATTTGTACACCTGTCATCAACAAATTTCATAACCAATCCAATCTTGGGTAATGCAAAAACTGCTAACAGGTTCTTCTTGATCCCTGGCACAAATAAAGCATCTGATAAAGTGAAAGAACTACCATCAGCAGTAGTCAAAATGATCTTACCAACTCCCATAATAGGATAAGAGGAGTTATTGGCACATGTAATAGTATTCCCTGTAGGGGCAGGCTCGAGTGAAGAGAAGAAATTGCGCTGCGAGGTAATATGTTTGGTTGCCCCACTGTCAAAATACCAAACATCTGAGTCTACTGCAGACATGCACTGCTCATGAGATGATGGATCAAAACTGCAGACAGTAGTAAACACCCATTCTTCTTCCTGCACAAGATTAGGAGACTTTGTTTTTGGTGTAGAGACCTCTACAACAACCATTCCAACCTCTTTCTTCTTTGCCTCTTTAGCAGCCAGTTTTGGACAATTCTTTATGATATGATCATTCCCTTTACAGTACTTACAAAACAATTTCTGCTTTTCTGATTTCTTCTCATCTTTATCTTCCTTCTTTGAATGTGCAGAATTAGCAGATTTATGCTTACTAGTTGAAGAGCTCCATTTTCCTTTGCCCTTCTGACTAGCCAAGAAAGCTTGATCTGCAACTTGCATAATGGACCTGTTTCGCCTGGACTGATCTTCTTGCAATAGAATAGAGACGAACTCCTCAAATGATAAGGCATTTGGATTGCCTTTCATCATCAACCAAAGAGTAGAAGCAAAACTCTGATATGAATCAGGAGGACCATTCAGAACGGTCCGCACAAGTGAGCTATCTGGTATAACCTCATCAGCAGAAATCAACTATTCCTTCAAGTCTTTGATCTTCATTAGGAAACTGTCCATAGAATCACCTTCATTCATGTGCTCACTCTCCAACTGTTTTCGGAGGTAAGAAACACGAGCCTCATTCCTAGCTTGGTACAATATGGTAAGTGTATCACAAGCATCCTTAGCTGTTCTGCAAGAGCAAATATGAGGAATAATGGCACATTTGACAGACAAAGCTATCAATGCATGTGCCTAGGCATCTCTACCATCCCAGCGAATCTGCTCTGCAATAGGTGCAGCAGAAACCGCAACACGAATAGGAATATGTAGAATATCATCATCTTTGACACCTTCTGCATCAGCTTCAATACTTGCAGTTGTAACAGTTGCAGGTGTGATAGGACGTTTTTTGACACCCTATACAATGTTCCACAGTCCTTTTGCAACCAACACATGTCGCATCATATAAGCCCATAACGGGTAGTTGGTACCATCCAACTTATCCTCAACAGCCAACATACGGAATACATCACTGCTTTCAGCCATGGTTAGTGACTAAAATACCTTGATGCAAAAAATTGAATGTATCTCAAAAAGTCAAATGAACGAAATTGCACAGATGAATTTCGTTAGACCTGTAGCAGACTTTGAGACGCTTATAATGGCGAACAGAAACTAGTATATACCTTTGGCACAAAAAGATGAAATAGCCTGCACAAGCACTGTGATAGTGCGTTTGGAGGCCGAAACGAGCTCAGATCACGATTTCGGCACCATAGAGCGAAGAAATCTTGATCTTGGAAACATGCTGAGTATGCTCACCAAAATTCGCGCGATTCTGAGACTGCAACCGGAGGAGTGTCTGTGAAAAGATGGATAGGTATGTGCTTGAAGATGAAGAGGTGTTGCAAAATCCTTGATCTACACCAGCCAAATGAACTCCAGGAGTATGTGGTGGGCCCTTTTATCTTTCCAATGGATGTGTTAGACACCCTATGTACCTTGGAAGATCACTCTCAAAAAGATAGATCAAAACAGATAAGTTGGAGTTAGCTCAGAGGTGAAGAACTTGCTATTTTGGTTCATACACCTGTCCAGTGTTTTGCATAAATCTCTGAGCACAGTAGCAATTAGCTTAATTCCTCTTGGGGAAGTCTAGTTAACTTAAAGGTATAACTTTCAAGAGTAATGTCATTAAAAATAATGAACCACACACTGAGAATCATATTTAACAAGTGATGACATCATCCCGATTTTCACGGGCTGTTACAATAATGAGACCAGTGAGCAAAAAAATAAACATAACTCACGATTTAAGAATCCAATTATTATGGAAATTTTTATGCTTATACTATACAGTATTTTGAATCCAACAAGCTTTAAATCATTGAATTTTGGTAAGTACACACTGAGAAATAGCTCTGACAAGATGAGTAAAAAAGTAGGGTACCTGACAGAGAAGTGAAAATGAACAGACAGTGTTGACTTCAACTGAATATTGAAACACCCAAATGAGATGAAAATTTTTGAGCATATATTAGACTTATAGAGCTAACTTTACCAAGTTAAAGAACTGAAAAGGATGCACCAAGCTCAGAGAAACCATCTCTGCAATCTGACTGAGAAAATTGAGAGATATGGCAGTGAGTAGTACACTTCACAAGAACATGGAAATATGAACTCAAATGGTCATGAAAATGAAAATATATTGATTGTAAAATACAATGGACTTATTGACACATATGTGTGCCTTGGAATCACACCTTGATATGGCATAAAGCTCAGCTCTTGGAGGTCTTTACATAACCACGACTAAGACTACCATGTATTTATAGTTGATCTTGGGAGGCTAACTTCCCTCAATCACTCTCCAATCAATTAGTGATTGATTTGATTCTCTATCTACCACAAATCACGAATTCGTGGCTCCTCTTTCCCTTTTTTATAAAGTGGACTCAACCACTTAAGATTCTTTCACTTTTACATTAAGTAAAGTCTTCAAAAGTTACAAGAGGTAGTTCACAAGTGAACTTTACATTGTCTTCATTTTAAGGCTTCTTCTATGACTTTGTGGGACTCAAGCCAATACTTAGGCTTGTCATAGACTTGCTCCAATAGCTCCCCCTCAAGCCAAGTATGCTTGAGGACTTCAATCTTCCAAGATTACCTGCAAACCAATCATGGCTTTGAACTTGCAGAGCTTTGTACCATCCAATGCTTTGGTTAGAATATTTGCACATTGTTGATGAGTGGACACATGATATTTGAATCTCTTTGCTTAGAACCTTCTCTCTTACATAGTGATAATGAACTTCAATATGTTTAGTCATTGCATGAAAAATAGGATTAGCAGCCAAATGAATAGAACTCATATTGTCACCATACATAGTTGGAGTTCCAAACTCCAATCCAAGATCTTTGAATAATGTCTTCATCCACATAGCTTCTTGTGTAGCTATGGCAAGACCTCTATATTCAGCTTCAGTAGAAGAGAGAGCAAATGTGGGTTGCTTCTTGGATGACCATGAAATAAGCTTTGAACCTGCAAAGGTAAGATAACCTGAAGTGCTCCTTCTATCTTCCTTGGAGCCAGCCCAATCTGCATCAAAAAATAGCTTCAAACCTAAATCAGATACATAAGGATAATAAAGTCCTTCATTTATGGTTCCTTTGAGATACTTGAGAATCCTTTTGGCAGCATCCATATGTGGTTTCCTTGGTGTGTGCATAAATTGACTTAGCACACTCACACTGTAACATATATCTACTCTTGTCAAAGTGGCATAGTTGAGACTACCCACTAGACTTTGATATGATGTGATGTCCTCTATGAGTTCACCTTCATGTGAGCTCAATTTGTGATTGACCTCCATTGGAGTACTTGCAATCTTACAATCTTGCATCTTGAATTTCGCCAACATGTCCTTAATGTACTTTCTTTGAGTGAGAAACAAACCATGATCTTTGTAGACAACTTCCAAACCTAGGAAGTAGGTAAGTGAGCCCAAATCACTTATCTTGAACTCTTCTCTCATCTGATCTTTGATCTTCTTCATACCATCTACATCATTTCCTGTTAATATAATATCATCTACATATACACATAGGTAGATGATCTCAGAATTACTCTTTTTAATAAAGAGTGAAGGATCTACCTTGCTTGGTTGAAAGCCTTTCTCCTGCAAGAATGAAACAAGTCTGAAATTCCAAGCTCTTGGGGCTTGCTTGAGACCATACAATGCTTTGTTAAGTTTACACACATAATGAGGATAAACTTGATTCTCAAAACCAGGTGGTTGTGCCATATATACCTCTTCTATTATCCAACCATTCAAGAATGCATTTTTTACATCTAGTTGAACTATCTTCCAATTCTTGGAAGAGGCAATACTAAGCAAAACCCTAATAGTAGGCATCTTTGTCACAGGAGAGAAGGTCTCCTCATAATCGATTCCCTGAGTTTGTGCAAAGCCTTTTGCTACAAGCCTTGCCTTATACCTGTTAACGGAACCATCAGAATTCTTCTTGAGTTTATAGACCCATCTTGAGCCTATTACCTTCATGGATGAAGTCTTGGGCACCAAATCCCAAGTGTTGTTTTCCTCAAGTGCTTCAATCTCTTCCTTCATTGCATGCTTCCATTTTGTTTTTGCTTTGGCCTCTTCAAATGATGATGGCTCCTCTTGGTTTATGTCATGTGCTATGTAGATAGAATGTTTAGTTACTAATGAGGTGTCAAACCCATACCTTTCTGGTTTTTTCTGGTGTTGGTAAGAGCTTTATTAAAGCTATTGGTACTCTGTTTGGAAATGCCCACTCTAGAATTTCTATAAATGGTAGCCTTTCCTATCATTTTAGACTTAAAAGGTCTATTTGTCAGGGTTGTCCTCTAGCCCCCCTTTTGTTTGCTAGTGCTAGTGATGCCCTTGGGTGGTTGATAAAGGGTACCATTGAAGAAAAAAAAGTTGAAGGTATTAGTTTGCCTGGTTCTGATAAACAACTTTTTTTACAGGCCTTTGCTGATGACACCAATATCCTCACTAAAGCTGATGATGATTATGCTAATTGTATTTTAAACTATCTCAACACATTTTGCTTGGCTAATGGTTCACACATAAATCACAAGAAAATTGCCTTCAAAGCCTCTGATAATTTGGTGCCTAATTGCATTAGCAATATGGTTTGTGAATTGATAAGAGATGATGAAATCTTCAGACTTCTTGGCATACCTATGGATTTTCAAGTCTCTTTAAATCAAAGATGGGAGTGGGTTATGGATTGGTTTAGAAAAAAGCTTTTCACTTGGTATGCCTGTCAATCTTCTATTTCACATCCTGTTTTTGTGATTAACCATTACATTTTACCTATTCTTGTTTATTTCCTTTCTTGTTGGATGCCTAATAAAGCTCATATCAATTAGATTATGGCCTTTCTAAAAGGTTCCTTTGGGGGGGGGAGTCTTTTACATAATAAAATCCCTAAAGTTGCTTGAAAAATTTGTTGTTTACCTAAAAAAGAAAGGGGGCTTGGGATCCTTTGTCCTATAAAAATGTCCTCTAACTTGTCTACTAAATGGATAGCTAGGGCTTTGGATTCTCAGGACTGTTGGGCTCTATTAATAAAAAGGAATGTTCACATATTTGGGTTGGCTGATTACAAAGCTTGGAATAATCATTTTGTTTGGGATATTGTTGCTTCTCCCCACTCCTTCCTCCCCATTGCCTCCAGCTTGTGTTGTAGGATGTGGAATGCTTGGATGGATGTGAAAAAGTATGTTTTCCCATATAACAGTTTCTTCAATTTTCTTGACTTTTTACTACATGAAAGCTTGTGGACTGGCTGGTTGTCTCTTTGGAATAATGGAAATGTTGGGATCAAAGAACATAAATGTTATAAGCTTGGTTTCACCACTTGGAAAGATCTCACTAACAATGGTGAGATTCTATCTGAAGAGAAAATTATGGGTACTAATGCTTCTTCTGGTTGTATGTAGGTCCTCCTCAAGCATAGGAAAATGCTAGTGGAGAGGGCTGGCATTTCTCTGAGGAGGAGGAACATCTTGCTGTCTAATATTGCACAGGACATGCTGCTAAAGTATAAGAAGAAAAGAGGGTATATCTTAAAGATCCTCCCTAAGCTCAACAATAAATGGAAAGTCAATTGGACGCCTGAAGAATGATGTCACAGATTCCTCTGTATTTGGAATTTGCTTTATAACATCAAACACTCTGTTTTGCTTTGGATTATCCTGCACCATGCAGCCTGGTGTGGCAGCAAAGACAAGAAATACAATATTAATACTGGTGTATGTAAATTTTGTGAAAAAGTGGAGGATGTCCCCTATCTCTTTCTCAGTTGTAGGCATGCTCAAACCTATTGGCAGGCTCTTCATCCTTTCTGTTTGAAGCACAATATTAAGCTTAGCTACAAAGAGATTATTCTTGGCTACTGTAACAAATTTGACTTTGTTCTATGGAATATATGGAAAGCTCACATCCTCTGGCACATTTGGATGAGCAAGAATCAATCTTCTTTCAACAACAGAGTTCCTAGATCTTTTTCTGTCTCCTGCTACAAGGGCCTCAATAGAATTGGGCAATAGTGTATATCCTCTATGTCTACTGTCCCTACTGTTGATTTCTCTCTAAGAAGGCATTTATTTGATAATGCTCCCCAAAAATGGAGAAGCATACTCTTGACTCTGTACTCTCCCACTAGACTGGACATGGTTGTACTGTGTATAGTAATGATGTTCTTATGGCCTATCCGTACTCACCCCTTATGTGATACTCTCTGATTGGCCTTGTGTTGGCCTGATTCAGCCTCGTGGTGGGGGAATCGTTGCCCTTTGTACATCTTTACATGCCTTTATTAATAGTCTTATTGTCTCTTCAAAAAAAAAAGAATTGCCACTAGTGCCATTAGGTATTCATTCTCTCAAGACATGAACCTACACGTGAATCCAATTGAGGCTTACCTCATAGGATTAGGAGGTGGAAACCCCTTGCATTGGTGAGATGCAAGTTCCTATCCTTGTACAAGATGTCCCTTGATAGTAAATCTATAGATTTCCATGATGAAGACATAGAACCTTTGATATTGGGCCAAGATTGGATCTATGGCCATGTTATTGACTTGTACTTTAAAAGAGGTCTTCTTCATATTTGGGTAGACAAGTAGCACCTTATGGTAGACTTGGAAACTTTGGAGTCCTCCAACCCTAAATCAATAGTAGATTTGAAGACTCCCCAATATTGTAGCTCTCCATCTACCATAAGTTGGGTTCTCTCAAGTTTTGAGAAGCTCACTCAACAATACATCTGAAGGCTCATGGGTCCTCTAGTTTTATATATGCCACATAGCTAAAGATTGTCATATTTTCTAGCCCTTAATCGGCCCTAGAGCCAGAGATTCTCAAGTTCTATGTTATGAGTCCACTCATTGTGCATGTAACCCTAAGACTATTGTAAGAATGCCTCACTTCCTGATGGATAGGTAATGCAAGTGTTGGAGCCCCCTTCTTTTCTAAAGATGAGTCTTTTAAAAACAACCCAACCATGATAGTGTAAGATACAACCAAGAAAGATCTTAAATCGTGATGATTGTCTATTACTTTACTGATCGACTAGCACACACATCCATCTATTCTAGGCATGAAGCACGCATGGGTGAAAAAGGATTAACAACTGACTATTACAAGTAAACCAAAGATAACACAAAAGAAGTAGAAGCTGACTCAAAGATGGAGACAAGTGAAAAAGGAAGGAAATCAAATGCAATTAATCCAAAAAAATTGGATAGCTAAGTGGTCAATGATGACATGCCATAATAGCTCCTACCTAGAGTTAAAGGAGGATCATAACACTCTTGATTTACAAATAGAGAATCAAAATAAATGGGCTATTACATAGATGGAGGAGGTACTTAGAGCTCAGATGGAAAGAAATGCATGCTTAATGTAGGATATGGGATTATTACATCGCGTTGTAGCATGAGAGGAGAACGAGAGGCTACAGGAACAGAACAAGGATAACTTCAAGGTAGCACTGGATGCACCAAGTATATGAGTTTGTCCTAGATTCCAAGTCGTGCCACTAGAGACAATCAAGATCATCTTGGAAGATTGCACCACCTTGCTAGAATCTCATGATCAACTCAAAGTAGAGTTTGAAGCATTGATAATGACCCAAGTGGCCCTACCAATGCCAATTCAGGAGGAACCTACCATAAAAAAACCTATTCTCCTGATTGAAACACTTGCAAAACTTGAAAAATCTATGAAAGCAAGTCACTAGATTACAAGAAAAAATTTCATCATATGCAAACGTCGATAGACCAAAGCCACTACCCAAATTTCTTGAGCCTGAGGAACTTGTTGAAATTCCAATGGATCAATGCTATGAAGAAGAATACGAATCATAGACCATAGTTGGAAATCGAGTGACCGAGGAAGGCCAAGATACAGCATATTTTCAAGAGATCATGCCAAGAAGGTGTATATTTAGGAATGAGATATACTCAATGCCTAACTTCATGATCCTCATACAATATAATGTGGAATATCATGGGGAAGCTTCAAACACATGAAATATAGTTCTAGCCTGAGGATTTACCACTAGAAGCAAGTAACAGTACTATCTTCCAACCCAACTAGTGTGTTCATCTTCTCCAAGAGTATCCTAAAATGATGCAAACCTGGACAAAGGCACCTCCACATATCTTGTACAATTTGTGCTATCATCCTATTTGATGACATCACCCATGGTTGGCTTTTGCTATAAAAGTACAAAATGATAAGAAGTGCTAAGATTGCATAAGCTACCCATACCTCACACCACCCCAAGGCCCACCCACAATTGCATACATGATGGCCACCCTTAGACATTGGCTTCCATGATTGCATCACATGACAAATGTAGCGGCCCGCATGCAATTAAAGATCTTTGATTTAATGGACTTAATGTTGACTCAAATGACAAAGAAAATGTTGAAAACACAACTTCAAAATCTCATGTTTTGAGTGGATGAGATGTATCACCTAGAAATAGGTAGGAGTGGAAGATTGCATGGAAATTTCAGTCCAATAAATTCATCAACTATATCCAACAAAGGTAAAGAAAAGATTTTTGTTAATAATAAAACATCCACGTGTTTTGAAGACATTGATGAATAATCAAGCAGCTCAGCTTGGATTGCTCTATGAAGACTCCAAGAGCTAGAAAAACATATGTAAATGATACAATAAGAAGAACCGACCCAAGATCAAGAAGATCTAGGAGGATGAGAAATCCAGTGCAATGATAAACATATGATAGCTACATGGCTCGTTGTTGTGCTTACATGACCAAGGTAACACAAGATGTTGAACCTTCTTGTTTTGAAGATGCAATTGGAAATATAGATTGGGAGAAAGCTATGGATAAGAACATGTTTGTACTTTATGGAAATGAAAACAAAATCTGGTTCCATTTCCACAAGGAAATAAACCCATAGGATGCAAGTGGGTTTACAAGGTAAAGCATAATGTTGATGGTAGCATAAGAAGGTATAAAGCATGATTGTTAGCAAAAGGATATGCACAAAAATGTGGGAGATTTCAACCCTCTCGCTAAAATGGATATTGTTAAATCACTTGTTGCATTGGCTACAGAAGGATGGATTTTGCATCACATGGATGTGAAGAATGCTTTTTTACATGGTGAGTTACAAGAAAAAGTATACATGGACCAATCACAAGGATATGAGAATTCAAAGAATCCTAAATATGTTTGCAAGTTGAAAAAGGATTTGTTTAGGCTTAAACAAGCCCCTCGAGCTTGGGATGCAAGGATTATAGATTATTTCATTTCAATGAATTTTCTTTGTGTGATGAAAATCACTCATTATATGCAAAAAAGTTCAATGATGGCATCATAATTGTGGTCAGTTATGTTGATGATTTTCTTGTATTTTTTGATAATGAAGAAAGCATTAAAGAGATAAAGCAACTCCTGTAGGAATTTGACATGAAAGATCTTGGTGTGTTGTGCTATTTCTTGGGAATTGATTTTATACATACAGAAATAGGTATATGGCTATCCCAAAGGCAATATGCATTTAGTATGATGAAAAAGTATAGTATGGTTGATTGCAAGTCAATTTCTATGCCATTAGATTAGAACTTTGGGAAGTTTGATACAACTCATAATTAGAGGGCCTAATCAAAGCTACATTATGGGACTTGAGAATTCATTTATGCATGCTCCCAAGAAACCACATTTATATGCTTTGAGATGCACTCTATATTATGTGAGTGCTACTTTGGATTATGCATTTTTTTATGATATTGGTGTAGAATTGTAGGTTCATGGATACATCGAGGTAGATTGGGCTACTGGTAACTAGATAGAAGATCTCCTAGTGGTTTTCTATTTTCACTTGGGAGTAATGTTGTTACATGGAGTAGTAAGAAGCAACCAAGTGTTGTGTTCTCAAGTACAAAGGCTGATTATAGAAGTGTTACAATGGCTGCATGTGAGGGTTCATGGCTAGAGATGCTACTTGCACATTTATTTATAGAAGTGCACAATCCTATCATCATTTATTGTGATAATCCTAGTAGCATAAATTTAGCATGAAGTCCTGTTTTCATGCTAGAAAAAAGCATATCAAGGTATAGTATTACTTCATCAAGGAAAAGATATAAGCAAATGCTATTGATTTTATTTAGTTGAGGATAGATGAGCAGGTTCATAATATTTTCATTAAAGCACTTGGAGCAGAGAAGCTGAAGAATTTTCTAGATGCTTGGATTACAAGACATGGCATTGAGCTTGAGGGGGAGTGTTGAGATATCAAGCTCAAAATGTAATGACTCAATATAACACATATTATTTTTTATTTCTCTAACATGTATAGTGGTTACGTCGATATATGTTAGAAATACTATTAGTGAGCTTTAGTAGATTTATCTATCAAGAGTGATGGCACATTTGTTTCTAGAAAACTCACTCATTCGTGGACATTAGAGTTTTCTTGTGTATTGTTCTTTATAAATCTTAACTAAAAGATTTATTCCAACAATATCAAGATGTTTTTGCTTGTTCATATGGAGATCTAAAAGGTGTTGGCCCTCAAATATGTGTCCATAGAATTTCTACAACACATAGATGGAAAACCCTCAAAAGAAAGGCCTTATACTTATAATTATGTATATTTGGCCAAAGTCAAAGAGGATATAGATAAATTCTTAGAGCTAGGTTTCATGTATGAGATTGAGCACACTTAATGGGTCAAGTTTTTCCATATTAACTATGCTCACAAAATGAAAAATCAGAGAAAGGTAACATAGGTAAGTAGCTAGAATGAGAAAGATTTCCCATTCCACTATGAGATATATGGCCCAAACGACCATGCCAAATACAAGTCATAGGCTATTCAGTAAAAGCTAATAAGTGTTATTTCTGTGATACAAATAAAGGATAAAGTGAGCCAACTTTGCTTTCTTTTTCCATAACCATATTACACTTTGATATGCAAAAGTTTTGAGCATAGAAGACCACCTTGTAACCAAGGTCATCAATTTGACCAACTAACATCAAACTGTATGATAACTGAGGTACATGGCATACATTATGCATACTAAATTTTGAACCATCAATGAATTGTACAATCACATCTCCAATCTCGACAACGTCACACTTGTACGAGTCACCAAGTCTCAAAATACCAGGCCCAAAGTATGTTCAAGGTAATGCAAACCTTAGTCTTTCCCCTAAGAATGTAGCTTAGTGGAAAGAAAATTGTTGAGCGAGCTCTAGGGGGGAACAAACTAGGATGGGTCATCTCCTAGGAAGTATCGAGAACCTCCATCTTCCTTGATTGTGAGGTCCTCCCTCGCATGTAGCCAATGTTTCCGATGGTGAATTTGGTGACTTGGATGATAAGGTATGACAAGTTCTATGCCTTGGTCGCCACCTTAGTCACCACCTTGGAGAAAGCCTTTGGTGGGTGGGCAAGTGCTCACTTTGCTCGCACTAAAGGAGCAAAGCTTTTGCATTGATATGCTCTCATACCAGTGAAGTATTTCTATGGCGATGCACCACAATTGACTCCACTTCTCGAGAGATTCATGATGATACCGCAAAGTAGAACTGAGTTCCAAATGCCACACATACTACTCCATATGGAGACTACAGAATACGCAAAAAAAAAGTGCACAAGGGGGTATGAACACATATTTCTTAGGCTTTCCAAATGCAGTTGACCTTACAATATGTGGCTGATTAGGTCACTATATGTTTTATTAAATAACACGTATGAAAGTGTTCGATGGCCATTTGGCCTTTCACATGGAGACTAATGGTAACAGGTAAGTATGGACTCCAAAAAGTGACCATGTTGGCTCCATCTCCAAAAGACCTAGAATTGGATGCAAAAACTCATAATGTTTTCTTTAAAAATAGATTGTGTACATACATATGTATTTATGTACATACGTATGTATCTATATACATATGTATGTATGTATGTATGTATGTATGTATGTATGTATGTATGTATGTATGTATGTATGTATGTATGTATGTATGTATGTATGTATGCATGCATGTATGCACGTATGTATGTATGCATGTATGTATATATATATGTATGTATGTATGTATGTATGTATATATGTATGTATGTATGTATGCATGCATGTATGCACGTATGTATGTATGCATGTATGTATGTATATATGTATGTATGTATGTATGTATGTATGTATGTATGTATGTATGTAAGTATGTATCTACATATGTATGTATGGTTGTTGGTATGCCTACTAGTTCTTGAAATAGGATTGAGCCTAATATTTTTGTTACCTTCATGGGCATTGGTTGTTTTGTGTGACCACTAGTTTGTTGTAAGGGCAGTCTTGAGCTACATGGTTAGTGTACTTCCTCTCTATTGTACAATAGTAAGATCATAGGAATAACTCATTCTAGGTTTGCATAGGTCATGTGTTTTCCATGTGATCACCTCCACAAGTATATCAACACTTGAGGGTAGCATTTTGATCCTTTATAGAGTTTTGAGAACCCCAACTTATCTTCTATGTTATCTTCCATGTCTATGCACATTCGCATGCATTGTTGTAGGGTATTTGGCTCTTTTAGGTACAAATAGGATCAAAGATTTCCACTCAAGAGACCATCTAAACTAGTGATACTTTTTTGGCTTGTGTAGGTAGCTCTGAGACTTGACATCTATCTAGTGTATTGCTTAGATCTTCACCATGCTAACCTTACTGACTCTTGGAGGTACTTAAAACTATGGATCAAAGACAAAGTCTTGTGTTTGATTCCACTCTTAGAGCACTTTGTGATGAATGCTTCCACCAATTGTGAGATATCTCAATAGTTGCCTTGATGCAATGGTTGAAACCATGTTAAGGTTATACCCTTCAAGGTTAAACCAAAATCCTCGTATTGAGTGACCGAGCGCTCTACTTGTTCCGCTCTCAACACCTACTTGAATTTGGCCACATGATCATAAGGATCTCACATGTTATCAAAGAAATTCTTCATGGTTTTGACTACCTATGAGAGTCTCAACATTCACAAGTGTTCCCTTTTCCTTGGTAGAGGGAAATCCTTGTCCTCTTTTTGTCACTTATGGGGCTTATCTTTTCTTCTCTCTCTTTGTAAACTCCTAGCATGTCCTGTATTGGCTTGTTTATGTGAAACTTATGGTTTGTATAGAGGAAAAACCTTTTGGCCTTGCCGAAGATTAGTCTGTTTGCTATAGTCTAAGAATATGTACATTCATTTAGAATCATGGCTCAAATAGGTTGCTTTTCCTAGATGACATGGGCCCTTGAAAACATACATAAGAAACTTGTTCTTACTATAGGGATAGTTTGACCTAAATTTCCAAAATGCTTCCTATATCGGTTCATTTGCATAAAGCTCTATGGTTGCATTGTCTTAAGGTATCTTAGTTATGGCTACTCTCCTAGTCAGCACAGATTTTCTCCTAGGAGCGTTTGGTACCTCCTCCTGATATTCTTCACCAAAATCCACATATTGAAAATTACAAGATGCTCCTTGACATTTATACTCACCGTTGTCCTATAGTGACACAAAATTCGACACAATTGTTAGGTAAGATACCTTGAGTAGAAGCATGTCACAATAAGACTATAGAGTATCAGGGTTGGAATCCTTAGTAAGTAAATTTTCATTCTTTTTGTTTATTTTTTGTTCATCTACACCTTTGTCACCATCCCCATCACCTCCATCCACCATAGCGATTCAAAAATTTCAGTTTTGAGCATATCTACACCATTCCCCTCATTTTTCTCATTTGTATTTATGAGAGAGCAAGAGAGTTCTATCATGATAGACCACCCTTTGTCATGATAGACCAAAAACATGATAGAAAAATTTATGATAGACCTCATCTATCACGATAGACTGCCCCCCATAATAGACACCCACTATCACGATGGACCACATTTTTCAAAATAGATCAAACTCAATAAACACCCTCTATTGTGATAAACCATGTCTATCATGATAGAGCACCCTATTGTGACAAACCCCCTATCATGATAGACCACCAGTTTTGTAAAATTTTAGGGTTAATTTGGTTAATTTTTAGTCAAAATTATTCCTTTTTGTGGGTTTTCCAAGGTGTGATATATTCTCCAAGGCTTTTGATGTGTCTAGGGCATTGCATTGTCGGGAAAGAAGGAGGTCTAAGGGGAGTGATACTCGGTTGGATCAGGCCCCAATGTGGGTCATCCCCCATCCGATGAGTGGTGTCTACACGTTGGGTGCCTTGCCCTGGCACAATGGTCTTGTTTCCATAGGCTCGCACCTCGGAAGAGGAAACAAAATTTTTTCATTGCATGTAATGAATTCATTGGGCATATGTGTCATGAATGGGAAAGAGAAATAAAATGATAAAATAGAAATCATCAGATTGGATGTGCCAAATAAATGACTATGCTCAATAACCATGATCAATATACAAATAGGTATCACCAAACGACTTTGAATAATACAAAATATTCCACTACAACACAGATCACTCTATACAAAATATACTTTTCAGCTAAAGTGCGAGAAAACACCTACAAAATTCTCTTGGATCTTTGTGGCAAGTACTTCGCTTCACTTCTGGTCTTTGTTCTTCACTTCACTTAGAGTCTTCATGGCAAGAACTTTGCTCCTCTTTTCTTCAAATCACACAATAACCTGGAGAGAATCCACAAGGGGGGGAGTCTTTACTTTGGTCTTCCAAACTTCTTCTTCACTTCATATAATATTACCTAGAGAAAATCAATGGGGACAACTCTTCACTTTGGTTTTCCAAACTTCTTCTTCACTTTATATAATATTACTTGGAGAGAAGATCCACAAAGGTGGGACTCAGTCTTCAAAACTCCTTATTACTTCATATAATATTTCCTGAGGGATTCCATCCTGACAGCGTGATAGTGCTCAAATTTCAAAGCTTGCTTGGGACATCATCCTAAGCATTGTAACCTACCATAGAGCCTGAACATAAGGTCAAAAAATACTCAACCCCCTCATTTAATTTTAGGCTAGGCTACATGCATAGCCTTAGGATTAGAATTTAGGGAAACATTAGGAACCTAAAAGTTCAAGATGCATTGAAGAAAATCAAGTTTAAGATCAATAATTTTGATTGTGGCACACAAGAACCTAAAGGGAAAGAACATAAACATGCAGAAAAATGTGAAAGTGGAGACACTTAAAGTATTCCCGACAACAAGATAGTAAAGTATCAAGACAAGAACAAAAAGAATAATTGGATAATCAATGAAAAGTGACAAAAGGATCACCATTAAGTCCAAAGATAAGATTTTTATTAAGGAACTTGGGATCAAGAAATCATATTGACAAGGTATATTGTCTGAGAATATGTGATGGGATATGTGCAGAGATGAGGTGGTGTTGCAAAAACTTGCTCTACGCCAACCAATGTAACATGAGGGATGCTTAATATACTTCTTTAGCTTCCCAAATATTCACAAAGAACCAATAAATCCTTAAGAACATCATTTTCAAATGTTTGCATCAAAACTGATAGCTTCCACTTTGCAATGATTGAAGAAACCTTCTATTTTGGGAAGAGAAGGTTAGAGAAATATGCTGAGAGCTCACAACCTAGTATGAGTTGACCAAATAACTTTTTCACAAATATAATTGAAGTGTATAGATAACTAATTCAAGTTATTTGGTGAATTTAATTGAATCATATAGTGAGAAATAAATTTAACAACTTTGGGGGGTCACCCCAACTTTTTCAGGAACAAGATGAGTTGCAGACATAGTCACCTTCAATCATTCATATCTTGAGGATTAATGATCCAATCATGATGAAACTTGATAGAAAATTTTAAGAAACTCGAATCGAATTTATCCAAGTAAAATTATAGCAATTGGATGCTCACACACAGAGAAATAAACAAAACATGTTCATTGTTTACATGAATGTATTGCAACAACACACAAAGAATGACTTACTCAAAATAATGAATCAAAATATGTATGATATTGAACATATGATACAAGGGAACTATGGAGCACTACTCTTACATGCATTGAGTACAATTTAAGCTCAAAAAATCATCCAAACCTCTAAGACATGCATAATATATCGCGACTAAGAATCAGATGTATTTATACATGAATTTGAAATTGAAATTGGTGAATCATCGACCTAAAAGGTGATCTAAACTTTAGGGATGATTTGATCTTTATTCCAACTAATAAAGTTTGTGGAATTAGCTTCCTATTTTCATGAGATTCCTTGCCACTTTTAGCTATTAAAATGACCAAAGTAAATACACAAGGTTTACTATTTGGAATTTTACGAGTGTGTGTTTCCATGATCATATTCAAATGACATACATAATGAGAGTAGTTCATAATTCAAATGCCGATCTTTTAGGCTTGCTATTTGCACCAACATCTCTCCCTCAAGCCTAAGAAGCTTGAATCTTCAATCCTTCAAGATCTCTTGCAACCCAATCATTGATCCGAAGTTGTTTATCTTGATTTCATTTAATGCCTTTGTCATCATATCTACGTATTGTTGATGTGTTGACACATGATCATTCAAACTCTTTGCTTGTAATCTTTTCCCTACCATAATGATAATGCACTTCTTTAGTCCTGGCATGATAAATTGGGTTAGGAGCAAGATGTAATTTACTGATCTTATCCCCAATGATATGTGGAGTGGAAGACTTAAGACCTAAATCAGAGTATAGGGTCTTGATTCACATTGCTTCTTGAGTAGCATTTGCAATTCCTCTATATTCAGCCTCACTTGAGGAGAGTGTAACTATGGGTTGCTTCTTTGAGGACCATGAAATTAAATTTGTGCCTAGAAATGTAAGGTATCCAGATGTGCTTCTTCTATCATCTTTAGATCTTACCCAATCTGCATGAGAGAAGTTTTTGATGTCTATATCAGATGTGAAGGGATAGTACAAACCTTCATTGATAGTACCCTTCAAATATTTGAGGATTCTCTTGGTTGTTTCCATATGAGGTTTCCTTGGAGTATGCATGAGTTGGCTAAAGAAACTTACTCCATAGCAAATGTCCACTCTAGTTAGAGTTGCATAGTTCAAGCTACCAACTAGACTGTGATAGCTAGTTACATATTCCTTTGAGTAAAGTGCATACCTCTTTCTGTATATACTACTTCCAAACCTAGGAAGTATGTGAGTAGACCTAGATCACTGATTTTGAGCTCCTCTTTCATTTGAAGCTTAATCTTACTAACTCCTTCACCATCATTACCTATAATTACAATATCATCAACAAAAACAAATAGGTATATAACTTCTAATTGGTGGCTCTTAATGAAGAGGGAAGGATTTGCTTTGCTTACATTGAATATTTATCCTAAAAATAGGTAACAAGCCTATGATTCCAAGCCATAGGGGCTTGCTTCAGACCATACAAATCTTTTCTTAACCTGCATACATATTCTTGACATCATGAATCTTCAACACTAGAAGGTTGAACCATATATACCCCCTCAAATATCCATCCGTTCAAAAAAAAAAAATTACATCCATTTGATAAATCTTCCAATTCTTGGAAGATACAATACTCATAAGTCCCTAATGGTAGGCATCTTTGCAACAAGTGAAAAAGTTTCTTCATAATTAATACCTTGTGTTTGTGCATACCCTTTGGCTACTATCCTTGGTTTGTACCTATTAGTAGATCCATCAAAGTTTTTCTTTACCGTATATATCCACCTTCAGCCTATGACTTTCATAGATGGAATCTTGGGCACCAACCCCCAAGTTTGATTTTCTTTTAGAGCATCTATCTCTTGCGCCATAGCATTCATCCATTTAGGCTTCTTCTTGGCTTCTTCATATGATGAAGGTTCTTCATAATTTGAGTCTTGTGCTAGATATAATGAATGTTTAGTATAAGTGAAGTATCATATCCACACCTTTTTGGTTTTCTCTTTTCTTTGGTGACCTTCTGATGCTTTGCTGAGAGGATTCTATTGCATCTCCCAATTCTTGCATTTTTGCTTTATCTTTAGAGTTCCAATTATTGATTTCTCTCCTTGGGGTCTTTTGATCATCTTTTGAATCACTTGATGCTTGAAGTGTGTGCTCATTTCTCTTTGGTAGAGTTGGAAAGTCCTCCTCTAGGTTGTAAGGTAATTTGATTTCTTGTAATCTTTTTCAAACTATGATTTCTTTCATCAAACACAACATCTATACTTACAATAAATCATTTTTTTCTTGGATTATACAACCTATAGCCTTTTTATTAAGTTCATAGCTGAAGAAGATGCATTTTTCTCCCTTGGGATCAAACTTGCCTCTAATATGTGAGGGTATGTGTGCATATGTTATGCACCCAAAGATCCTACAATGATCAAGACTAGGTCTCCTTATATTTCAAGCCTCATATGGTTTCATGCCATCCAAAGCTTTTTATGGAAGTGTAATGTTCAAATATGTGGCTATTGATATTGCCTCTGCCCATAGGTAGTTGGGGAGTTTCTTTTCATTGAGCATTGATCTTGCATCCTCCACAATTGTTCTATTCCTTCTCTATGCTACTCCATTTTGCTTAGGAGTATATCTAGTAGTAATTTCTCTTTCCATCCCTCTCTTGGAGATAAGAATCAAAGTCATGGGAGAAATATTCTCCCCCTCCATCTAGCCTTAGTCTCTTTAGGGTTTTACCTGTTTCGTTCTCCACAAGAGCTAGATATTTGCTAAAACATGAAAACACTTCATCTTTATGTATCATGAAGTACAAGATAGTCCATCTGCTACAATCATCTATGAATGAAACATGATACATTAATCCAAAAATTCAAGGCTTCTTGCTACATCCCCATACATTTGTGTGGACTAGCTCCAATAAGTCTCCATGTATGTAGCCTTTCTTGGTGAAGGGTTGCCTATGTGACTTAGCAAATTGACAAGCACTACATTTATAAATCATATCTTGTTTGGATACATTTGGTAGACCAATTAAACTTTGATCCCTATTCATTTGTTTGAGAGATCTTTCAACTATGTGAGCTAATACCTTGTGCCAAACTCTCATAGATTTTGGGTGCCATATTTGAACAATGCAATGTTCTTGGTGTCTTCAAGTTTGAAGGTGAAGAATCTACTTGATTTTTATCCTCTTAACATCTTCTTAAGTCCTTGATGTGATTCTTCAAGAAATGCTCCATGCTTAGTTAATCTGACTTGCAATCCCTTCTCAACAATTTGACCTACAATTATAAGGTTCTTAGTAATAGTTGGCACATAGAGTCTCTACTTAGTATGTTCATATTTCCATCTCAAGTTTTCACATTACCTATCTTCTTGACTAGATGCCTTGCATCATCTACAATTTTGACTTCATGCATATTCAGTGGGTCTTCCAAATATAAAACTAGAGCTACATTGCATGTTACATGATTTGAGCATCTTGAATCTATATAAAACACATGTTCATCTGCTTCACCTTCCTTCATAGTCATCTTCATGAGAAGAAGTGGGTCTTCTTGACTTTGATCATTTGTATAGTTTTTGTAGTCTCTCCTTCCTTTGTATATATCTCATTAATTTTTATTATTGTATGAGTTGTTATTGTATCCATATGATTTGTTGAATCTTCCTCTTGAGCTTCCATAGACTTGTCTATTGTATCATCTTCCTCTTTAGTTTCTTGGATTCCTAAAACAATTCTCAATAATATGATTAATTAGACCACATATGGCACAGGGTGATGAGCCATGATCTCTCCCCCTATCTTTTCTAGGTCCTCTACCTCTTTGGTGTAGCTCAGTGATGAGTAGCACCTCCTTTAATGTCAATCCGGGAAGATGTGAGGATGGTATGATGACCTCGAGCAAGTGAAGGCACAAGTGCGTGAGTGAGAAGCACACCAACATGCACACACATACACACACACGCGCACACACGGCAAGACAAAGAGGAAGACAATGGAGTTCTTTTAGATTACTTCCAAAATGCTCATACAAGTTCAAATCTATTACAAGCTAACCTCAAAAATGAGCTCTCTAGCTCTATTTATAGTTTTTGACTAGGTTTTGGCCTTGTCCAGACCTAGTGTCCGGCCTAGTTAAAAATTAGGTTCTCTGCCCTATTTGGAGGTTCAAACGGAGTCTAAAAAATGTGAAAACTGATAGGTAGGTACTTCTAAAGCTCCTCAAGCTCAAGGACTCCTTGGCTTGCACAAAATGGAGCTACAAAAATATGAAATGGTATTTACAATGGTTTTTAGTGATGAAAATCACTAGTTTTGTAGGGATTTCTTCTAACATTGTGACATACATTTCCTAGAGCTCCCTACTTGCTCCTTCTTCTTGTGTGCCCAACTCTTTGATGCATGAAAAATTTAAATGGCCTACTTGCCAGATCTTCTTTGACTATTGTGTCGGCTTGTGCTTTCTCTTCGCTCTGACTCCCTTTGTAGGCTTCCTTGTCTTGTGAGTCCTTCGGTTTCTTGACTACTACCAACACCCCCCCTCTCTCGCGTCTATTGTCTCTGAGAGACCCTTGTCTAGCTGTGCGTTGTACATAATATTGAACCACATCGGAAGCAAGGTGGTGTTCTTCTAATCGTAGTCCCCGTGCTAGGTCTGTTAACAATGCATCCCAATTCACTGGACCTGGGACATCTGGATGTGGCACCCGCAATTGATCTGAGTGGATGGTCCTCTCCACAGCAAATAGTTGGAGGAGATGTGAGGGCTTGGGTACAAATATTTCTGAGTGATATTCCCAGAACCCTATGATGAACATCTCCTCGAAGGTCTGCTTGAAGCATGCTGGGAGGTATTTTATTCTTGCGTGCCAGGCATATACTACCTGAATTGAGGGGATAGTGCTCATGTCATACACCAAATCTTGGTTGCCTGCAGTGAAGCCAACTCCTGAGAAGTGGGGGTCCTTGATGTTCTTGAATGTCCTGAATGTGATCAGCATTAATTCAAAGATCATCATGCACATCTGTGCCATCACATCAGGGGTGTTCCGTAGTCGAATGCTCCAGTGATGGATTGTAGAAAGCATGTAAGCAACAGTGGGAGGCCCGCATGGAGGTGCTAGATAGACATAATTTAACCACTTTGCACAACCTTTGACGTTCTTTACAGCAATGGTAAATTCGGGCCAGGTGTGTCTACGGAAGACTGGAACATAACAGGGGTTGTATTTAATAAAGAGTGGCATGTTAGTCCAAGTACGAACCATCTCGGGATAGGTCTCAAGAAGACAGATCCTCCAGGTGGGTTGATGAATGGATCCTTTTTTAGCACTCTCCGGAATATCATCGGGCCCAAATTGTGTGGCAAAAGTTGGAGCCTTGCCACATCATCGTTGGATCTCTGCATTGTAATCTGCCAGGAGTACACAATAAGGCACGTACTGGTCGTCGTTGGTGCCTATCCATCTATGATGAGACATACTGCGGAAATACTCTGACTTTATGATAGTGTCTTCTAGTTTGGACATTGATTGGATTTGGATTGCCACTCGATCTTCATGGGTTTTCGCTATCTTTTCGAGTGTCTGAAGCCATTCGGGTACTTCGACTTCCAAGGTGTCCATTCCTTCTGAGGTTTGCTGACCTCCTGGCATCGGCATAGGAACATATGGTTCCTCATACGATTCGTCCACCTCAATGGGTACCAATTCATCTAGCTCTGGTTCTACAACTGGAGAGGGCTGTCTTTCATATTCCAGTAACTTCTTCTGCAATTCGGCCACCTGTTCTATTAATGCCTTTACTTCCTCTGAAGTCGTGGTTGCCTCTATGATCTTGGGTTGTCCCTCTTGTTCCCTGAGCTGGTGACGTAGCGCATCCCGTTCCTTTTCCAAATCATCATGTGCTTCTAATAGATCAGCATAGCTTTCCAAGATTGTCTTCATTGTTTCTGAGGGGACTGCTTTGAATTGTTCTGGGTCGATCTCGTGGGGAGAGCCTTCCATGGCCGCTTCCAGGTTTTCTTCGTTTTGCTTTTGTAGACGCTTGTTTTCTTCAAGGGCTGTAGCCATGTGTTTTCTAAGTAGAGTCAAATTTCGCCGGACTCGTAGATTATCGGTTTGGTAGACCTCCAGTAAAGCTTTGAGTTGTTTGACACCTGGCACTTGTGATGGTTGGGGTGTCTCCAGGAGGGTTTGATGAGCTTGCTCGAGTGTGGTGTAACGTTGATTGAGGTCTGCATTTTCTTCTTCTATAATTGTAAGCCGTCTCTGTAGTTGTTGGTGATTCGTAGTCAGTTGATGATGACAATCTTCGAGAGCTTGATACTCACTCTAAAGTTGATACACACATTGATGTAATGCCATGAATATACTATTTACATTGAATGATGCAGGGAAAGATGAAGATGCAGGGGGAATGGGGAAGGGGAAGGGAGTTGTGAATGTTGTGGAGTCAAGTGGTGAGGTAGGTGGAGGGGGAATGGGAGATTGAGGCTGCGTGGGGGGAGGGAGTGGTGCTGTGGCTGGTGATGTTTCCATTGTGTCGAACGTGTGTGTGACTGTGTAGATGGGAACAGTGGGTGGGGTGGATGTGACATTTGTGAAGAGTGTTGTGAAAGTGGGCATCGTAACTCCTCCGAATTGGATGCCGAGAGAGAGAGGAATTCCCATGACGAATGTGGTAATGGCAGAAATAGGCGTGGTATTGCTAGGTGGTGAGGTGACTTGTGTAGAGAGAGGTGAGGTGGGTTGTGAGAGTGGTTCCGCCTGATGTGCTTCTGTTTGTGTGTTACCTCCAGGTTCTGATACATTGATGTGGATCTGTTTGTCAGATCGCATGGGGCGAGTAGGCACTCGTTTCTCAAATCCATGAATATAAGCCATGGATGCATGAACAGCCTCATCTAAGCCTACCGCGTCTGCGTGCAGGTTCATTGATTCAATAAACATGTCATCCACACCTTCCTCGGCTAACATTTGGCTCATGATCATCTTTCCTGTTTCGAGCAACAGTTTGTGTTGTTCTTGTACTCGCTTCATGGTTTCGTATAATCTTTTTATTTGGGCCGAGTATGCCGGGGCACTTGCTAGTTCTGAAAGTTCGTCATATTCTTGATCATACTCCTCGTTTGCTTCTTCTTCTTCTTCCTCTTCTTCATCCTCTTCTACTTCTACTACTCCCGGTTGGGTCAGGACTGAAGTTGTAGTAGTTGGTTGTGGTCCTTGGGTCTGCTCTGCTTCTGTCTCCAGGTTAGACTCATTGATCAAACGGGCAATTTCTTCATCTGTCAAATCAGCAAGGGTGTAACCTTTTGGGAACTCCAAGTCCGATGGAATCGGAGGGAACACTAGATTGGGTCCTTCTGCACTTGGTCTGGGTAGGTGAATGGTAAATGGTCGGACACGTCGCGTTTGTGGAGGGGTCACCTCTGGTGTGGTGGTGGCTCCCCTTGGTTGGGCACATGGTAATTGAACTCCCCCTCTCATCTTCTTCGATGGAGGACCCGCCGTTGACAGTCGTCTTTGGAATTCTTGGGCCCTGGACCACACTAGAGCTCTTTGAATGGGCACCCCCGTACGCTAAGCACCTGTAAATTATTCTTGTTAGAGCACAGCATCCATGAAGTACATTTTTCTGTTTCTTATTCCACCGTTGATGGGCTAGATGTATTTGATCGATTCCAGTGTGGCAGATTGATGGTGAGATTCTCTGTCTCTACCAAGTACAAGCTGAACCATATCTTTTTTGGTGGCATTGTGAAGCGTTCTTGGGCAGGGAAAGCGAAGTGCTGCATGATTGTTCGTAGGTGGAGAGCAATGGTTGGTGTCACTGCTACCATGTCCTTCAACTTGTTGAGATCCTTGTGCTTCATCCTTCCTGGAATCATTGTTTCCTTCTCAGTGGGAATATGCATACCTTGCATCTTCAATGCTTCTCGTACTAGGTTGAGGGTCAGTTTGAATCTCTTGAGTTCGTGGCCTGGCATCAGTGAAGGTAGCACAAAAGTACTATCGCCTCCCTTGGCCCTGCTAGGGGTGATGGTACTGATAAAATAGGAACAGCGCAGGAAATCTGGCTTAGGTAAATGTCCCCAGAAATAGTCATCCAAGCCCGCTTTGGTCCATACGGATCGCATCATTTCTACATTCTGATATTGCTCAAATTTGCGGGTGAAGAAATGATATCGTCCCCATTTGCCATTGAACTCAATTTCTGCTTCCCAGAAGTAGGTGCCATCACCCAATGGCCCTGCAACATCACTAAACCAATGAGCATGTTTCCCCACTTGAGAAGTGTGTCCCTGAGGAGGGTCCTGAATAGGGAGCACATGCACCGCTTGAAGTTCTTGAGGCCTCTTGGTGAGTTGTGGTTCAAGGAGGAGGGTTTCAATGTCCACAATCTATGCGCTAGACCCTGCCTGGGAACTGGTGCCTCTTGCTTCTGCCATATTACTGCTTGCTTGCTGGTTCTGTGAGAATATAGAATCATGCGTTAACATTGTAATGGACAAGATAGAGCAATTTTTGTCCCCGTTACAACATTAACATGAGGTGAGTAATGGGTTAGTGGGTTAGTGAGTGCTCGATGATTGTGTGTGTAGTTAATGAACGAATAGTCCTATGAGCTAAGTGAAAAGGTGCAATGTGAGAGTGATGCAATTAGGAAGTGGAGATGAATGTACAAAAGGGGTCAGGGGGTTTATTACAGGCTTTGGGCTGCCAAATACAGTGGATGGCTTTTGGTTTTGGTTTTGTGGAGACCCTGGAGGGCTTTATGAGTATGTCTGCTTGGAAATGAGGCTTTTTCGGGACCCATTTACAAGTGAGTCTATTCGTGCTCATGGGCGAATATGTGTTCGTGCATGTAAAATAAGAGTGGGTATCCACTGTTCGCGTGAGTGAACCATGTTGTACGTGGTGTGATCTCTGTGTAGCTATTTGAGCCTGCAAGCAAGCCTTAGGCACCCAAATTTGTCTTGATTGTGGGCTCGCCTTCATCGACTTCTTGGGTACCCAAATAGACTTCACCTTCGCAAAAGAAATTTTGAAAGACTTCTTATCAGTGTCGTGTTGTTGATTACTAATAAGAAGTTTTGCCCGTGTCGTTGGCTGGATCGCCACCGGATGTTTGCCTTTCTGCACCCACACTTGTTTCAATGGCTGAGATATCTTGCTTCGCACATTCTTTTGGCCTCCAGTGTAGGTAGTACTCTGCTCCCTCAGTGTTTGATCTGCCTTTGGTTGCTGCATCCTTCTGTCCTTTGGAAAAGAAGGGAGTTCCGTTGCGTCCTTGACTTCTTATTGAGATCATCATTCCTCTGCATCACATAGTTTTGGACAAGAACAGCATGGTCATCTTCATGTGTACTCCTGGAAGGACCAGGAGTGTGTGCCTTGCCTAATTCCTTGAGTGCTCCATTATCTAACTCAACTGTAATTCGACTCTGATTTACCCATACCTGAAGGAGTCCACTTCTTAGGTTTAGGTTGACTGCATGATCATAGATCCAGTCTTGACCCAAGACCAGAGGTTCGGTGAGATCCTCATCTTGACACACTAGTACTTTAACTGTCAGTAAAACATCATGAATATAGAGGGGAAGTTCCACCTCGCCCATGCAAGGGGTTTCCACTCCTCCCAATCCTATGAGATATGCTTCTATAGGATTGACTTGTAATTTCAATTCTCGACAGTAAGAAAGTTTAACAGCACTAGTGGCTGCACTTGAGTCAATCAAGGCCCGTACAGTCCTTGCACTCTTCCCTTGTCCTATCTCTAAGGTTACAAAAGGACGTCGATCGATTATTCTATGAGAATTATTACTTGAAACTTCGCACATAGCCACATGATATCCTTGAGCTGCATAGTCATATGTCCTAGGTTGATCTCTACCCTGCCTTCTCAATTTCATTCTTTGGATGCGTTCCAAAGCTTCTGCCTGAGCCTCTTCTCGAATTCGTTTTTCTTCTTCCTTGCGCTTCTTGGCAGTGTTGAGTCGATTTAGCATCTCTTCTGTGAGAGGTTCCTGATACAACTTGACTCTGCATCCGCTAATGTAGCTCGGTAGAATATCGCCTTCTAATGTGGCTAGTTGTACTGCTCCACTCGTTGAAATTCTATTTATAATCATAGGTCCATAACCACGTTTTTCTAGCTTTCTCGCATGTTGTTTCAGAGTATATACCAAAACTAAGTCTCCGGCCTTTAATCCTTTATCTTTAACATGGGCATCAAAGTACGCCTTCTGTCGTTTCTTAGCTGCATATATTCCTGCGGCAGCCCTCAGTCTTGTTTCTCCTAATCGTTCGAGGTAAAAAATTCTCGAAGAGAGTTCATGGCCCGTCCACTCATGCTCCTGTGCTACTCTCAATGTGGGAATCAAGAAGTCCAGAGGTAGCACCGCATTTTGGCCAAATACCATCTGAAAGGGTGTGGCTTGGAGTACCGTTTTATAGGCCACTCGGTATGCCCAAACACCATGGTGTAGCTGTTTGTCCCAATCAGAGCGTTTATTATTTACTAGTTTAGTGACTCCAACACATTGCATACTAGGATCTTATTTGTGATTTCGTCTTGGCCATTAACTTGTGGGTGATAGGGGGCAGACTTCTTATGTACTACCAAGAATTCTTGGAGAAGGTCTTCAATAACTTCATTCAAGAAGTGAGTCCCTCTATCACTGACTAGCTCTATAGGTAGCCCGTATCTCGTGAATACATTCTCAAATAAGAACTTAGCTGTCGTTTGAGCATCGTTCTTTGTGGTAGCTTTCACTTCTACCCACTTGGTCAAATAGTCTGTGGCCTCAATGATATATTCAGCATGTGAACCCTTGGCTGGGGGATTAATAGGACCTACAAAGTCTATTCCATACTTAGAGAATGCACGTCCACCCATCATAGGTTTCAGAGGCATCTCATCTTTGCGTATAGGATACTGAGTTCGCTGACAAACATCACATCTCTTCACATAGGTATGTGCATCCATGTGAAGGGTAGGCCACCACAAGCCGGCAAATAGAATTGCTTTAACCACCCGATCTAGTCCAAAATGTCCTCTTGCTACACCTTGGTGAGCAGTTTCCAAGATCTTGAGATATTCACTCTCATGGACACATAATCTAAGGTAATCGTCTTTACCACGCTTGTACAAATTATCACCAATGAGTGAGTAATCTAGGGCCTCTTGTTCTAGACTTCTTTGTCTGGCCAGTGTCATATCTTGAGGGAATGTTCTCGTCCTCAGGAAGGTTACTAATGGTTCACTCCAATCTGGTACTATGGAAACTTGATAAAGAGTGGCATGTTCCACAGGTGGTTTAGTGCAGCAGACTGGGCATTCCTTACACAGCTTTTGGACATCAGCTTCCATAGTCGGCCAATGCACTCTGAGTTTCCTTAGTGTCTATAGGGTTTGTTGCTTCGAGTAATGTTGCTCTAATGCACCTACATGTGCTAATTGCAACCATTTAGCGTACTCGTCCTCTTCCACACAACAAGCCAAGATCCCTTGATCTGTATGCTTGTACATACTTCCTGCCATGATATGGTACTTCTGGGCTCTTACTACTATGACTGGGTGGTTAGGCCCATATGTCAACACTGGCACTAATGACTTAGCCCACTGAGGTACAACTTCCAAATTAAACAAGTAAGCATCAAGAAGGTCATCTGATACTCCTTGTGCGGCTTCTCCAGATGTGAGTCTTGAGAGGTGGTCTGCTCTCAAGTGAGTCTTACCTTTCCTTACCACAACCTCAAAGTCGTATTCCATTAGTAAGAGAAACCATCTTACTAATCTACCTGTATTGCATGGCTTGTTTACCAAGTACAACAGTGCTTGATGATCAGTGAAAAATTTAAACTTATTTGCAAGCAAATAGTGTCTAAACTTTTTAACTGCATATACCATGCCTAATCCCTCTCGTTCAGTGGTGGTATAGTTCCGTTCAGCTGCATTCAACTGTCTACTAGCATAGGCAATTGGAAGATCCATATTACCTTCATCAGTAGGTTGTGCGAGTACACACCCAATAGCATAATTGGATGCATCCACATGAACATGGAAGGGCTTATTCCAATTTGGTGTGGTCAAGATTGGTGTTGAACACAATCTTCTTTTGAGCTCGTTGAAAGAGTTTTCACATTCATCAGTCCACTCAAAGTTAGTTAAAAGTCCATACAGAGGCTTTGCTATGATGGCATACATGTGTATAAACCATCGGTAATAGCCACAATGCCCCATGAAAGCTTGTACTTCCTTGACATTTTTTGGCCTCGGTAGCTCTACGATGGCACTTACTTTTTCTTCATCAATGGATATGTCGTTCTTTGACACTATGTGTCCTAGAATCTTGCCTTTCCTGACCATGAAAACACACTTTTCGGGGTTCAGGCAGACTTGATATTCTCTACATTTGTCAAAGATTTGTCTAAGTTCAGGTATATGTGTCTGTCTAATGTTGGAATGAGCACAGAGATCATCAACATAGACCTCTAAATTCTTCCTCAAGAACTCTTTAAACACGTGACACATCAATCTTTGGAAAGTTGCAGGAGCATTGGTAAGCCCAAATGGCATTACTCTAAAGGAAAATATGCCCCATTCTGTGGCAAACGTTGTTTTATGTTGGTCCTCGGGAGCAATGGCTACCTGATTATAGCCAGAAAACCCATCAAGGAAGTTGTACACTTCCTTGCCTGCTACTCTTTCTAAGAGATGTTCCATGGTAGGAAGCGGATAGTTATCTCGAATGGTGGCTACATTAACCTTTTTCAAGTTAATGCACACACGTAGCTTTCCATTCTTCTTGGGCACCACTACAATGGGGGATACCCACTCAGTGTGCTCAATTTCATAGATGAATCCAGCTTCTACCAGTCTATCTATCTCTTCTTTGATCTTGGCAGCATAATTATCGTTATATATATATGGCTTCTGTTTTGAGGGTTTCACGTCTGAGGTCATGGGAATTGTGTGTGAGCATATATCAGGGTCGACACCTTTCAAATCCTTGTAACTCCAAGCGAATACATCTCTGTATTCTCTTATCAAGGCTATTAATGCATGCTCTTCTTCCTCTGTTAGGTCATGGCCTATGTACGTGCATCTCTCCTCTCCTTCTTCTAGGGCTACCACTATTTTCTTGGTGGTTTCTTTGTTATGAAGTGGTAGCAATTGCAACTCCTGCACCTGAGTCGAGAATTGCCTTAGTTGTGTATCCTTGATGGGTGATGGGAAGATAGGTGTTTCCTTCTTCACCTTCACTCATATCTCCTATCTTGTCTAGAGGAATTTCTGGCACTGTTCTGTGAGAACCTACCTGGGAACGGGGTTTCACTACTTCTGGCACTTGGTTAGCTACATGTTTCCATAACTCTGGCCTAACTTTGAGTAGCTCTTCTAAAGTGAGGTTGCACTGCACTTTAGTGTTTTTCACTACCTCCGTATGGTATGATTGAGTCTTCGTTTCTTACAATGACCGTGGGTGCTCTCATACAAGTAGACTTGGCCTCCCATGGGCCTTTGAAGTGGGGGTAATTCCTGTAGGGAGTTAGACTCGAAGTCTAACCTCTCTTTACTTTGTGCACTCTCCTGTTCTCCATAAATGGAAGGAATATCTTGTGGGAATTGATCATGCGTGTCATCCACAAGTTCAATGGGAGGAGGGACTTCACTTTCTTTAGCCCATTTGTCTTCTTGAATCTCTTGTAGGAATTCTGGTGTGAACCTATTCATAGAAGAAGAGGTGTCTGGCTTAGTGGAATTGGGCACATAAGCTTCCTGTGGGGGAATGCTTATTCTTTTACTTGCCTCATCTCTTCCTTGGTTTTTTTCTTCCTGGGCAGATCTTGCAATTATGCTCTCTAACTTCTCTAGTAGCCATTCAACTGCAATTGCGTCTTAGCTGAGCCAGAGTAGTTGAAGAGGCGACTGGCTTCAAACATGGTCTGAGCCAACGCGACCATTTTCGCGCAAAGCTTGGTTCTTTCCATCTCTAGGTCAGCTCTAGGGTAGCACTTTTCATGATCCGTCACGTTTGGCCCTTCTTGGATTCTGGCCTGATATGCCTTAAGCATCATGTCTATGTCTTCCGGAGTGGGGTCAGCTAATACTGATCCTACTCTAGGGGGTGGTGGGATGGTCTGAGGTGGGTTGAAAGATGGTGATGGATATGAGGGTGGTGGTGGTATGTGAGAGTTTGTTTGAGAGGTGAGTTCAACAATTTTGGCTTTTGTTTCTCTTATGCTTTCTTCTAAGTCGCTCATCTTTTTAGACCATTGTCTTTTCATTCTCTCTCGGCTATCCCTCCAGGCTCTTGACCGTTTCTTGGCTATGCTCTCGGTTTCACTAACCTCTGCACTCTTTTCTTGACCTAAACCTTGGTTCTGCTGCAAAGCCTGAGCTCTAGTGACCACCTGTACTGGTGCAGTGGAAGTTACACTTCCTGAGGAATCTACAACTAACCCAATAACATTAATTGGAGTGATTTTTGGCATATTATTGGGATTCTTTGGGCAATCTCGTAAGAGATGCTCCTTTCCACAATCTTGACAAAAGCCTTGTATTGTTACTGACTGGGGTTGTGTAGGTGCATGCATGGGTCAATCACGAATGAGGTGATCTCCCTGACATCTATAGCATGGCCCTCTAGGGAATGGGGGTCTTACCTGCCTAGGTTGAGGTCTAGAGTTGTGGTTTGCGTACATGACATTTGTGTACTCTGGCTCCCAACTAGGTTCACTTGGTTCTTCACTATAGTAGGACTCACCATGTTCAGGAGACTGCATGTAGTAAGCCTGTGGACTATCTATATGAGTGGAATCGAAACTATGATCACTCGGGTCACTTTCTGAAAGCAATGGAGTCACTGGGACTATGGCTCTATTCAAGTTTTCCTCAGCAGCTGCATACTTTACAGGAATCACATTAGCTGGGGTTGGAGGTTGTTGAGCTAACACAGGTTGAGGCCTTTGTAGGTTTTGGTAGGGCTGTTGATAGGATTGCAGTGGTCTACCATATTGCTGTGGGGGGTAGTGGTTCTGGTATCTTCCATGTTGTGGATAGGGCTGAGGGTAGGGTTGTCTAACTGCTTGCTTATTGTATGGGCAGTCTTGTGCTATGTGATTGGTGTATCTCTGTTCTATGGTGCAATATTGGCTACTAGGGTTCACTTGGGGTTGAGCCATGATGGGACATACGTTCGCCATATGGTCACCACTGCAAGTATAGCACCTCTTTACTTGGGCAAACCTTGGGATTTGTTTGCTAGTGACACCTAGTTTTTGAGCTACTTTCTCCGTGAGTTCCTCAATTGATGTGGATTGCGAGGAAGAGAGGCTAGAGGCACTATCTGAATCCTTGTAGATTTTGGAAAGCTCTAACTCCTCCCCTAGGTTATCCTCGATGTCGATGCACATGCGTACACACTCTTCTATCGTCCTAGGGTCCTTCAAGTACACATATGACCTCAATTTGGTACTTAGCAATCCATCCAAGAATAAAGCCACTTGTTTGGCTGGTGTGGGTAACTTAGGAACAGGGCATCTCTCAAGATATTGCCTAAATCTTCTTCCTGCAAGTCTCACGGTCTCTTGAGGGGTCGGCTTGAAGTTATGTATCAATGAGGAAGTATTATGCCTTATGCCACTTTTAGAGAATTCAGTGATGAAAGCCTCTAAGAGTTGGTCTATGCTCCTGAACTGTCTCTCATTCAATGGTTGAGACCACGTAAGGTTTGTGTTCCTAAGGGTTAGACCAAAGGCATTATACTGCATAAATAGGTCCTCAACTTGCTCAGCTCTCAAGATTTGCCTAAACTCGGCCACATGATCATATGGGTCTCCTGTGCCATCGAAGTAGTTCTTCATGGACTTAACTAGTTGTGTAGGTCTCAGGGTTTTGGTGTGTTCCCTAGCCCTTGGCAGAGGGAAATCATCAGCATTCCTTTGGTTCCTTGGGGCTCTAAGTCCCTCAGGTTCCACTCTATTTGTTTCCGTTCTCGTTCTTTCTCTTCCCACTGGGTTGGCAAAGCTTACCTCAGGTCTGTCTCTATGTCTGTCTCTTTGAGCTCCATGAGCTTGGGATGTTCCAGCTCCGGGATGTCCATAGGATACATTAGATCTTGATTGGGGGAAAACAAATTCACCTTTCCAAGTGTAAACATGCCTATCATTTTCTGTAACCACAAAGATCCTCTCTGAGGTGTGATCTAAGTAGGTCACTCTGCCTGGGCTATCAGGATCTTTGAACTCATATATCATGATTTTTTTTTGGCTGATTAGATTTATACCTCCAAAAGGCCTCATCAGTCTCTCGGTTCAGGAGTAGATTTATGCTCTTATTGTCTTGGGGAATCCACTCTGGTGTTATAATCCTAGTGACAAGTGATTTGCCTCGGGGGGTTCTAGGTTCTACACCCATGTTTCCTTGCTCCAGGTCACCTAAGTCCATTTCTGGGATCACATTCCCAAATTCATCTGTCCTATCTGGATGACTGGTGACTACATATATGGTTCCTTCTTTGTCCAAGTATGCTCTGTTTTCAAACTTGACCACTGGATGTTCTAGTCCAATGGATTGGTCAGGGTTTTTAATCTGGACCACAGATCTTCCTAGGCCATCCTCATAGATGCTAGCACCTAATCGGTTGGTCCTAAGGTATTCGAGTTGCGTCTTGTAAGGGCCTTCTACCCTATGTAAATATGGCACTCCTGAACTTCCTGTAGGTCTCTCCATAGCGTGGGACATCTCAGACTCGCTAGTCTCAAAGCTAGGGTAGTACGAATGATGGCTCAACTGCTGGGCCCAAGACCTAGCAGTATGATTGACACTAGCCTCTCAAGACCTAAGACTTTGTCTATCTCTCCCTAGGTGTCGTCCTGACCTTAGGTTCATATGCCTAATTAAATAGCCCAATTTTTCCCAAGTGCAACCTCGTTGCTGAGCTCTTTTGTATTAGTCCCTTGTTCTTCTTTAATTGCCCTTAGGGTGTCTCTTCTTGTCCAATTAATCTTCGTCGCAAGGAACACTTAAGTTTTATCATATTTTGGGTGTGCTCGCATAGATTTAAATTCTTTTCCCGTAGGTTGTTCCGTAATTGTAATCTCCTAACACTTGCACTTGAGTGATTAGAGTTCTTGGACTTGGTCGTTCTTAACGTATCCCTAATTAATCAAAACCTCTATCCGTACTTAGCCTAAGCTAGGGATTGACAGAGGGTGTTGAGGATTTCCAACGTTGAGTTTCTGTCCTTGTGTGTTGCCCTTGTGTGCCCAGGAAGCGTGTTCCCAAGCTTGCACTTATTCTTGCTTCGAGTACCCTTCGATGCTCTCAAAGAACCTGAAAAAGTCCCAAAGTTAGCTCAAGACTTAAATTAGATGGACAGACAGATCACTTTCATGCATGTAATTCACAGACTCAATTGCCTTTTGCCTCTATGGAAAACAATCCAAAGGGAGACTTAGTTTTCCTACCCCGGGATATAGTTTTCCCCACAAGCTTTCCAACAAAACAAGAATCACAGCAAACGGATTTCGTATGAGGAAGTTATGCCAGTTCAAGGTTTTGGGACTAAAACAGGATTAAAAACAGGCTCACAGGCAGACAGGAATTCTCGAATTACTTGTTTCGCGGCCTCACAATGCAATGATAAACCCTAGTGTTTGTCCCACAATTTGCCAAAAGTAGACCACTATTTTTTGCCCTAAAGAACTGGCCAAATTTTCCCGTCAATCGCGTTCGCAAGCTCTATCAATCGCGATCGACGTGTCGGTCGCGATTGACAGGTCCGTCGTGGCTGTCAATCGTGATTGATGGGTCAGTCGTGATTGACATGTGGCCCGAAAATTCAGTCAGTCGTGGTCAAAGGATCGTGGACTCTGTCGATCGCGATTGATGGGTCGATCGCGATTGACAGGTCTGTCGCGAGTGTTCAATCGGTCGTGGTCAAACAGTCGTTGACTGGGTCGGTCGCGATTGACAGGTCGTTCGGGGCTGTCAGTCGCGATTGACTGGTCGATCGCGATTGACACGTGTCACGCGTAGATTCTATCGATCGTGGTCAGTCGGTCGTTGACTCTGTCGGTCGCGATTGATGAGTCGATCACGATTGACAGGTCGGTCGGCAAGTGTCCGTCGTGGTTTGTCGATCGCAATTGACAGGTCGATCGCGATTGACAGAAAACTGAGGAATTTCAAAATTTTAAACACACATTTAGGAAGCTCTAGGCATGTAGATCATGATTATGTACTTTGTTTAGCAAAAGGATCATTTTTTTTGTCGGTCGCAATTGACAGAGGTCAGCGCCTCGGGACCTGCACAGTCAAATTTTTTACCTGCTAGAGCTGGGGATGCTGATTCTTGCAGAAAATCTCAAAAAACACATAAAATCACAAGCACACAAACGCTCTCTCGCTCTCTCTCACAAGTGAAATGAGGGGAATGGTATGGGTATGGTGATATGACCAAAAAACTGAAATTTTTCGCGATGATGGAGATGGAGGTGGGAGATGGTGATGATGATGATGGTGATGATGATGATGGTGATGAAGATGGTGAAGAAAACAAAAGAAAATAGATGAAAGTGAAGGAAATACCTATGACTCCAACGCCTCAACTCTACATCTTACCATCACAGCTCGTCCTCAAAGCTCAATCCCCGGCAACGGCGCCAAAATTTGGTGTAGCTCAGTGATGAGTAGCACCTCCTTTAATGTCAATCCGGGAAGACGTGAGGATGGTATGATGACCTCGAGCAAGTGAAGGCACGAGTGCATGAGTGAGAAGCACACCAACATGCACACACATACACACACGCACACACACGGAAAGACAAAGAGGAAGACAATGGAGTTCTTTTAGATTACTTCCAAAATGCTCATACAAGTTCAAATCTATTACAAGCTAACCTCAAAAATGAGCTCTCTAGCTCTATTTATAGTTTTTGACTAGGTTTTGGCCTTGTCCAGACCTAGTGTCCGGCCTAGTTAAAAATTAGGTTCTCTGCCCTATTTGGAGGTTCAAACGGAGTCTAAAAAATGTGAAAACTGATAGGTAGGTACTTCTAAAGCTCCTCAAGCTCAAGGACTCCTTGGCTTGCACAAAATGGAGCTACAAAAATATGAAATGGTAATGGTTTTTAGTGATGAAAATCACTAGTTTTGTAGGGATTTCTTCTAACATTTTGACATACATTTCCTGGAGCTCCCTACTTGCTCCTTCTTCTTGTGTGCCCAACTCTTTGATGCATGAAAAATTTAAATGGCCTACTTGCCAGATCTTCTTTGACTACTGTGTCGGCTTGTGCTTTCTCTTCGCTCCGACTCCCTTCGTAGGCTTCCTTGTCTTGTGAGTCCTTCGGTTCCTTGACTACTGCCAACACTCTTCCTCTTGATCCTCTACCTCTACCTTCAAATTTTTCTTGAGAGGTTCTACCTTCATCATTAGACTTCTTGCCCGCAGAGGATTTATTACCTTTTGGTTATCTCCATTCTTCATAAGCTTCGCTTCACGTGTGAACAATTGTCCCATGAGTTTGTTGAAGTCAGGAACTTGCATGTCCATGTAGAGATCCATTGATGTGGTGAAGGCTTCCCATTTGTCATCAACCTTGATACCATTGATTACTTGCCTTACTATTTTTTCTTCTTCAATAACTTCTCCAATGCTTCCAACCTGGTCTGCAATGTCCTTCAACTTAGTGACAAAATTAGTCACTCACTACTTGAGCATACCCTTGAGTGTTGTAAACTCCATCCATAATTTGTTATTCATTGATTTGGTGCTTTATGAGAAGAATTCTTCAAGTGTATTCCATGTTTCTTGTGAAGTTTTGCAATTCCTAATGTGTGAAAGTAAAAAATTAGAGGTAGAGTTAACAATATATGCCCTTTCCAAAGCATCCCTTGAGCACCATGCATCCTACTCCTCTTGTGTTGGTTGGCCCTTGCTTCTAAGTATTTTCATCGTCTCATCTCTAGATATGTAACCATAAAGATTCCTTCCTTGTAGATATGCTTCCATTCTGAGTCACCATGTTGAGTAATTTCCTTGATCTAGTTTGTCAATAGAAGAGGGGAATCCATCTCACATGATGCTTAGTTGCTCTAATACCACTATGAATAGGTGATGGGATATGTGCAGAGATGAGGTGGTTTTGCAAAAACCTGCTCTATACCAGCCAATATGACACCATAGATGCTTAGCTCAACAGTGGATCCTAACAAAAATTTTGATCAACAAAATCCCCATACTCTCCAATGGGCATACAATCATCATGGCCATGAGAGTTAATGGGTCTCTTTCTTATATTTTTTTCTATTTCTTTAATGATTCGGGCACATTGTCATCACTTGCAAAGAATGAAGGCCAAATCTTGAATAGATTTGTGCATACGCAGATCCTTCGTCCATCACCTTAGTTTCCATTCACACTTCAACTATAAAAGGTTGCTCTAGGATAACCTCGTACGAACATTGGTCATGGATGAAGAAGTAGAATTCCTCATAGATTCCACCAATCGTCACATGTACAAAGGCGCATGCCCCAAGGAGAGCTCCAAAGCCATTGTCTACTATCCTCATCCTCGATCCATGGTCCTTATCTATTGGCCATCTAAACTGATCATATAACTTCTTACAGATCATATTGATTTCTGACAATGAGTCAATCAAGGCCAAAGCAAACATGAATCTTCATTGCTTCCTAATTTCACCTTCATTTTATGTATTCCTCTTTCCCAAAAAGTTCTTCATCCCTCTTCCGCTTTTCCTCTACATTGGTTATGTGAGAGTACACAGAGAATTGATCTATAGGAGACTTCCACGTAGTCTTCTGCATGATCGCGTCCCTAGCTTTCACTAAAGCCTCAATTGAATAGTTTCTTTGAGGTCGAGGCTTAGTCTCCTCTTCATCTCCCTCTATTACCAGCTCTAAATGTGTTGCCGATGTGCTTGCATTGTTGCTCGATAGATTCTCATAAAGTTTCTTCATTCCTCCCTTTCGCCAATTCACAGGTAGAAGAAGGTGGGATCTGAAGTCCCACGGTTCCTTATTGATATCTATTACTAGCTAATGTTCCTTTGCTTGCTTAAGCTCTTCACATGCATACGAAAAATCTTCTTGTGCATCGCACCATACACATCTCTTTGCCCCACCAAACCCACTAGTAGCTCGTCTCTTGAATGGCCCTCTGTTTCTTTGATATGTGGGCTAAACTAGTGGTGCAGGTGCCTGCTCAGTAACAAGCTGCACTGGAGGTGCAGGCTGAGGCATTACATAACCTTGCACATTTGGAATTGGCATAGTATTTCTTTGTATCGGATCAACATAACTAGTACTCGCCTGAGGAGTAGGGTCTTGATACCCCATAGAATAGACTCTATTATGAATGCTGGCCATTTCTTTAGACATGGTGCTTGCATCTTCATAAGATTTTCTATTTGTCTACTTAGGATCTCAAGTTGTAACTCTAGTGGTGAGCACGAAGTGGTTCCAACATTTGCAAAAGCTGATGCTACAAGCACATTCGGAATTGTTGGAAGAGGTGCCTCCCTAGGTGGTTCTGGAGTCATTGCTACCAATTTATCATATAATATGGCCTATCATTGCCTCATCTGGACAACTGCTTCCACTTCTCTTCTAACTATGGCCTAGTCACTAATTCCTTGAATACTTCCTCCATCTCTCTTCTCTGGTATGTCCATTAGGGAAAAAAATGAACCCTGAATGGGCCTTTTAGATTAACGAGTGTTTAGTGATGAACCAATGAGAAGAGGGTGGTGGACACAGTCTAGTCCATTAATCACATAGGCTAGGCATAGGGTTCCCTTGTTTTGTTGTGGTCAAAGAAGAGAAAACCACCTTGAACTTGTGGTTTTAGCCATTTGAATGGTTTTGAAAGGCTTCCAAATCAACTAGAACCCTTGGATTGGCTTAAAGATCCAATGATGGAAGTTCAATGGAAAAAGTCAAGGCGGCATTGCATTTGGACCCTTTGATGTGCTTGAAATTAGATGGATGAGATCAAAAGAGACTTCAAAAATGCGCCTTTCAATATGCACCCTTGGATCGGGGCTATGATCGAAGGGCTATGCTTAAATGCGAGGCTTTTTGGGTGCCTTCACTTGTAGCCATTGGATTGAATCTTGATCTAATGGCTGAAAAGCTTGCCCATGATGAAAAGGTGCCTTTTGTTGTGCTCCATAGGATGTCAAGCTAATCAGACGGCCCAGAATGTGCAAAATTTGTATCTCAACCCCAATCACAGTTTTCCGTCCGACTTGCCTTGATCTAAGGGCTCAGAACACCAAAAATATGGCTCAGCCCTAAACGCAGTTCTCCATCTGATTAGCCATGATCCAAGGGTCAAAAACTTTGTAGAGATTCATCATTAGATTCCCCACTCCTAATATTTGTCAGAAGTCCTCTCTCTCCTGTCCACTTACGTCTTAATCTTGGCCATTCTTTTCAAGGATCCAAAGGCCACTATTACTCCCTTTCATAATGGAAATAAAGTAGTGTAAGAAATAAATATTTTATGTGAGAATACCACTAGTGGTTTCACTTGCCCCCTTAATGACCTTGATTTAGCTTTTTAATCCCTAAAAATTAGGAATCCTTACAAGGGCCATGCAGGGTTCACGTTTTCCCCTAATGCCTAGAGCTTAGAATGATGTCCAATGTGAGTGGCTCTACTATCTCTCTTAGCTCATAGTAGAGCTCAGAAAAGAAACTCGATGGATCACGAGCCAGGAGGTGGAGGTCAGTCTAACGCTCTCTACCTAGGCTAGAATCTGATCTAACTCACTTGATCCCTCTGAATTCTCTCTTAATTTCCCTTTCTTGCTCTTTCTTTAATTCCCAAAAATTTCAATGTGTTTTTCCCCCGTTCTATGATATTTTTTCTAATGTTTCTAATGTTCTATCTAAGCTATGAAAGTGGTAAATCCCTAGTCTAAGCAAGAATAAAAAGAGTGCACAGCCGTATGAATTAAGCTAATGGAGAACATAAATGCTCATACTCAAGCAAACAAACCAATCTTTTTGTTCAAAGTGTGTGGAACACTGCAAAAAATTCAAAGAACTTAAAATGCTAGTACATGGAGATCTCTGTCTGATGTCGAGGTTCCTATTTTCTCTTCTCAAGGAGTGGGCAGCATGTCAAGGATCACCAGGGCAACCACCTCGCTTCATGTTGGGTTCAGGTGTCTGAGAGCAAAGGAGGTCTAAGAAGGAGAAGAGCAGATCAGAATTGGACCAGGTCCCATTGGATGTGAATACATCGTCCCTTGTCTTGCGAGCGATTTTGCACGCTAGGCGCCTTGGCCTGGAACTATGGTTGTCATCTCATAGGCCCGCATCTCAAAAGAGAAATCAAAAAGCGCTCGGTCGTGGAATGAATCCGTAGGTGTATGCTCGTAAGCATCGTGGATGAAAAATCAAAATACAATGCTAAGAAATAGAAATCACAGGACTCAATGCACCAGATAAACAGACTATGCTCAATGAAACAATGAATATACAACTGATGTCACCATGTGACTCTGAATAATATAGAAAAAATTCCGCTATAGTGTGGATCGCTCAAATACAAGATAGTCACTCTGTTACAGTGCAAAAGGACGCCCTTTGACTTCTCTTCAGTCTTTGTGGTAGGATCTTCACTTTACTTCAGTCTTAGGTCAAAGCTTAACTTCAAATCTTAATGACAATAACTTTGCTTCTCTTTCCTTCAAAAATTTGGCAAAAATCTAGAGAGAATGTGTGGGGAAAAAAACTTACATTAGAATTACTGAAAATTCATAAAACTCCTAGAAAAAAAACTCTCTTTAAATAAAAATGAATCATTTTTTCTATTTTATTATTTTCTCTTAATTTTCTTTTATTTTTCTCTGTAATTTCACGTTTCACTTATTTTATAATGTTATATTTACACTTTTTGCTTATCTATGTATTTATTTATAATCAATTTTTATCAATGAAATTAAATTATCAAAATAAATCATCGAGACAAATCCAAGTTTCCATATCTCTCTCCATGAACTAACTTGCTCACAAAAATTGGCAAAAGATGACCTCAATATGTAATACCTTTTATATAAACAATTAGGATGCCATTACATCAAAAAATTGATACGAGCATACATAATCCTCATCCATCTCATATAAATTAACATATCTAGAAGAAACGTCTATTCTATTCATTAATTGGAGCATCTCGGGTATAGAACATATCTTGGGTCAACCAAAAGCATTTATCGAGGAAGATCATTAAGGACTTTCATGGAAGTGAGAGGTTTTTAGTAATCCCATTTCACCGACTCTCTCTCTGCATCGAATCTTTCTCCTTTTCTCTATCTCTCTCTCCTTTTCTCTATCTCTCTCTCATGGCTTGAATGATATCTGCCATCGTGACATTACCTATACCATTTCCTCTCTCTCTCTCTCTCTCTCTCTCTCTCTCTCTCTCTCTCTCTCTCTCTCTCTCTCTCTCTCTCTCTCTCTCTCTCTCTCTCTCTCTCTCTCTCTCTCTCTCTCTCTCTCTCTCTCTCTCTCTCTCTCTCTCTCTCTCTCTCTCTCTCTCTCTCTCTCTCTCTCTCTCTCTCTCTCTCTCTCTCTCTCTCTCTCTCTCTCTCTCTCTCTCTCTCTCTCTCTCTCTCTCTCTCTCTCTCTCTCTCTCTCTCTCTCTCTCTCTCTCTCTCTCTCTCTCTCTCTCTCTCTCTCTCTCTCTCTCTCTCTCTCTCCCTCTCTCCCTCTCTCCCTCCCTCCCTCCCTCCCTCCCTCCCTCCCTCCCTCCCTGCCTCCCTCCCTCCCTCCCTCGCTCCCTCCCCTCCCTCCCTCCCTCCCTCGCTCCCTCCCTCCCTCGCTCCCTCGCTCCCTCCCTCCCTCGCTCCCTCCCTCCCTCCCTCCCTCGCTCCCTCCCTCCCTCTCTCTCTCTCTCTCCCTCTCTCTCTCTCTCTCTCCCTCCCTCTCTCTCTCTCTCTCTCTCTCTCTCTCTCTCTCTCTCTCTCTCTCTCTCTCTCTCTCTCTCTCTCTCTCTCTCTCTCTCTCTCTCTCTCTCTCTCTCTCTCTCTCTCTCTCTCTCTCTCTCTCTCTCTCTCTCTCTCTCTCTCTCTCTCTCTCTCTCTCTCTCTCTCTCTCTCTCTCTCTCTCTCTCTCTCTCTCTCTCTCTCTCTCTCTCTCTCTCTCTCTCTCTCTCTCTCTCTCTCTCTCTCTCTCTCTCTCTCTCTCTCTCTCTCTCTCTCTCTCTCTCTCTCTCTCTCTCTCTCTCCCTCCCTCCCTCCCTCCCCTGGCTCTCTCAATTCTATGTGTGTGCACCTCTAATCTACTTCTCTTCAATTGTCTACAGCACCTCTATCGCCATCTTCGACTCTCTAATTTGTCCTCTCTCTCTCTCTCTCTCTCTCTCTCTCTCTCTCTCTCTCTCTCTCTCTCTCTCTCTCTCTCTCTCTCTCTCTCTCTCTCTCTCTCTCTCTCTCTCTCTCTCTCTCTCTCTCTCTCTCTCTCTCTCTCTCTCTCTCTCTCTCTCTCTCTCTCTCTCTCTCTCTCTCTCTCTCTCTCTCTCTCTCTCTCTCTCTCTCTCTCTCTCTCTCTCTCTCTCTCTCTCTCTCTCTCTCTCTCTCTCTCTCTCTCTCTCTCTCTCTCTCTCTCTCTCTCTCTCTCTCTCTCTCTCTCTCTCTCTCTCTCTCTCTCTCTCTCTCTCTCTCTCTCTCTCTCTCTCTCTCTCTCTCTCTCTCTCTCTCTCTCTCTCTCTCTCTCTCTCTCTCTATATATATATATATATATATATATATATATATATATATATATATATATATATATATATATATATATATATATATATATATATATATATATATACATATATATATATATATATTTCTACTCTTTCAGTGCCCTTTGCGTCTGCACAGAGCAACATCAGGGCATCTGTCGAATTCCTCTCTCCACCTATAGGGAAACTATGCTCAAGACCACCATCTAATGCACCCTTCATGGCACCAAAAAATAATATGTTCCCAGTTGTTATTCTTAAAAGACCAACATCTACAAGGGCTCTAAAAATGGTGAGGTTCACCAGTCTTTTCCATGTTATATTCCTCCCTAGTAGCCTTTTTATTGACAATCATACCCAAGCTTCTGTAGAACTCTCCAAGCAAGAAGCAAACTCATTACATTATGCTATAAAACTTTGCGAGCAAGAAGCAAAATTAGTACAATATGCTGCTTGTAGAGATATCTCAAGGCCTCTTTCTTGAGGTGCCTCTTTCTTGCTCATCGCTATTCTCTATGCAAGAGCTTATGTTATTAGCACTGAGGACTGCCTACTCATTGAGAGAAGAGCAAATTTGGCTGAGCTGGGTTATCAAGAAGATTATCACCTAGAAAACTCCATCTAATTTGTGCTTTGTGGAGACTATGCCATTCTCGAGTGTCACTAGTTACCAAGGAAGTTCTTACATATGAAAGCATATGAGAGAGATGTGATAGAAAGATCTCTCTCTCTCTCGATCTCTCTCTCTCTACCTCTATTTATAGGTTTCCCCTTGGGGCTTCTCTCTAGAATCTTCTAACCTCCTCATTGATTCTTTCTATTTCTAGAATCTTCTTGGATGCTCTTTTGCTATTTTTGGAGAACCTCATCTTTTATTTCTATTTTGGGTTTTTCTCTTTTTATTTTTGTTTCTTTTTCTTTTTTCCCTTTTATTTTTGGACTAAGGTTTGATTTCACACCTTATATACTAAATTAAATTAAATCAAAGGTTTAGACTTGGGATAAATGCCAAAACTAAGGTTCTGACCTAGGGTTTCAATCAAGAAAAGTCAAGTTTTGCCTATAATTAAGGTCAGGCACATCAATTAAAAGGTTTATTTACACTTACGGCTAAAATCCTAGGGTTTCTAAGGGTTTAGGTTAGGTTTCCATGGGATAAAACTCAGGTTTTCAAAGGGTTTCAAGGATCAAAACTCGGGTTTCTAGAGTTTAGAGTTAGCTAATTACAAATATACAAGTCTAATGACAGACACGACATGGTTTTTCATCGTATAAACAATTAAATCAACCATATCATGCACAGGTTATAACTCTTTGTATTCAAAAACACCATATCACACCCAAAAAATCAATGAAATGAACTTTGAAAAACATTCCTGAGGTACACTTCCCTGAGGGATTTCATCTCGACAGCGTGATGCCACAGGGCCTTTATTTTCACCTTGAATGGAAATCGAGTGGCCCAAAATTTTATGAACTACCTAACCTAATGGATAGGCTCTCAAAGATTATCTATAACCATCGGTCACACATAAACCTCATCGAACTTAGAAGTTAGGGTTCCACAAATGTCCGGGCTCTCACAATGGCTTCTCCTCATAATGGGGGCCTTACAACTTAGAGGACCATGGATCATTTATGGTCACTTGAGGGTGGAGTATTGAGCATATCTAATACCCCCCCTCAATGTCCATCCTGTGGTGAACTACCTTCTTGGTCCAATCCCAAGCTTTGGAAAGTGCCAAAGAAGTTGCTCTCTCCCAAGAGCCTTGGTGAAGATGTCTGCTCCATTTTCTTCAGTTGGACAATAGCTTATCTCCATGAACCTGTCCTCAATCAACTCATGCACATAGTGATACTGAATTTCTATGTGCTTGGTACGTGCATGGAACACAGGATTCTTGGCGATGGCCATGCAACTTTGGTTATCACACTTCAACTCTATAGCCTCATGACCTTGTATTCCTATGTGCCATAGGATCCTCCTCAACCATACTACTTCACATGCTACAACACACGAGCTTTAGTAGAAGATAATGCTACTGTTGGTTGCTTCTTATTGATCCAAGAAAAGATCCCTTATCCTAAAGAAAAACAATACCCAAAAACTGATTTTCTAGTATTAATATCTACTGCCCAATTGGAGTCACATTATTTGACCATAGATGATCCTTCTTCATAAAGAATAGCATAATCAATGTTTCCTTTCACATACATGAGTATCTGCATGCTTTCCTTCTAATGAGTTTTGCAAGGCTTATTAGAGAGCCTGCTTACTACACCAATAGCATAAGAGATATCTAGTCTGCTATTGCACAAGTAGATGAGACTGCCAATTAATTTCCTGTATCTTGGAATATCCACTAGAGGTGAAGTATCTTCAATAGACAATTTTGTGTTGACCTCCATAGGTGTAGAAATTTCGTTGCAATCCTCCATGTCGAATGCCTTCAATATCTATCTTGCGTACTTTTTTTGAGAAATGAAAATCTTCCCTAGTTCCTGCGTGTTGGTGCATTACAAGCCTTCACACTTGGCTAGGACATTTGATTTGAAGACTCTACATAAGGGAAGACCCATAGGAACTTATGCTTAAAGTTTCTTACCATTTTACTCTTTTGTAAAAGTCTAGAATGACTTGGCATCTCATGTAATCATACCTACTTGATTAGAGTCGTGGAAAAAGTTGTTGAAAGATTGAGTGAATATCTCAATAAACTTTTAGGTGAAAGATTCTAGGAGATAGATTTGAATTCAAATTCAAATCACCATCCAACTCCTATAAAAGTTACATTGGAAAAGTCGCGGGTGTCCATCATCAATCTCGAGGCTGTTCTGTACTATCCATTGAGTGTGTGAGGTCTACATCATAGCCTACACCTCTGAGTACCATTGTGCTATGTTTATCATGCCAACGGGAATGTACATTCATATGATATAATACAAATACTTACATTCATCATCTCTGTTTTGTCTGAGTCATCTACTCCAAGTCTGTCAACTTCAACAAGGCATATCTCAGGATATACTGAACCAAATCAAGTGATTCAAGGCTTGTTGGAACCAGCTTCAAGCATACGATACACCTACAAAATTGCACCTACAAACTTTCAAGTCAATTGGATAAGCCATCTCGGAGAAATCTCGCTCGAAGTGCACACTGGTCTCTGTCTGCAGATTTCCAAAAAAGTCGGGGGTACACATAAGTTTGCTAAATTGATTTCTCAGTGAGTAGTTTGTCATTTCTTCTCATTCCACTTGCAAATGGTAGCTTGTTAAGCTAATTTAATATGTCCAGAAGGAATTAGATCAATTGTTAGTGTGCTGGTCACACTGAGTGAAAGACTGAGCAGGTGTCACTACAAAAATAGAAAGTTTTTCATGATTTTTGAAGTGCCAAGTTATCTGTTTTGATTTGGTCATTACACATATCATTTGCAAAGTACATATATGCTTTCTTGGTATCATTTGGAAGCTCAAGGTGTGTACTAAGCATATCTGGAATCAAAGGAGGGCTGGTGTGAAGCAGGTATAGCAGCACCAACTCAATCTCTTGAGTGCATCCAACCATCTCTCCCAACAGTGGTATCAGAGCAAATAAGGTAAACATGGGAGATGGTTTTCCTTCATTCATTGACAAATTGGACAGGAACAATTACCAAGCTTGGTCATTGAGAATGAAGACCTATCTACAAGGAAGGAGCTTATTTTGATACATATCAGGAGATGAGGAATTGCCCTCATTCAAAACTAGAGGACTACCCACCAAGGATGAACAAGAGAGACTCAACCAATGGTGTGCAAAGGATGCTTTGGCAAGGTCTTACCTTCTTAACTCTATATCTGATTTCCTTTTACCTCATATAAGGAACTGTAAGACTTCCCAAGAGACTTGGGAAACCTTGTCAACATATTTTTCTTCCAACACAAGGGCCAGGAAGAATCAATTGTGGATTGAATTCACAACCCTTAGGAAGCAGCCCAAGCAATCAGTCTCAGAGTATGTTACAAAGATTAAAGATGTGGCAGACCAATTAGCAAGCATTGGAGAGGAGATTGAAGAGGAGCAAATAGTCAGGCAAGTAACAAATGGACTCAAGGCAGATGATAAGTGGGAAAGTTTCACCACTGCAATGGACCTCTATATGGACATGCATACCCCAGATCTCACAACACTCATGGGCCAACTATTCACACATGAAGCAAAGTTTACAAAGGCAGGAGATCAATCAAAAGGTAACAACCCCTCTGCTCTCTATACTGATAAGAAAGTTAAGGATAAAGGTAAAGGGAAGAAACAGGATGAAGAAGGTTCTACCTCCCAAGCAAACTATGCAGGGAGAGGTAGATCATCTAGAGGAAGAGGCACAGGAGGTAAGTCAGGTAGGGGGAGACCCTACAACTCATCACCATGCAACATTTGTGGATTGTCCAATCATACCACAGATGAATGCTACAAGAACTACAAGAATCAGAGAGGAAGAGGCTACTCAAGAGGTGGATACTCTCAAGGGAGAGGCAGATTCAACCAACACCAAGGCTACAATGGATACAACAATCAATACAACAACAACTACAACCACAACCACAATGGTAATTACCAAGGTGGATTCAGAAATAGAAGAGATTACAACAATTACACAGAGGAGCAAGATGACTCCCTATTGATCATGAATATGACCTCCAAGGCAGGTACAAATGATGATCATTTATTTTATATTGACTCAGGATGTTCTAACCATGTAGCTGGCAATGTGGCATTACTTTCTGATTTGGAAGAACCCAAGGGCAAACATCAGGTACAAACAGGTGATGATACTAAACATTCTGTTGTTAAGATTGGAAATGTGAAGACATGTGATGGAAACCAGAACCTATTGAGCAGGGTACTCTATGTACCAACCATCACCAAGAATCTAATGAGTGTAGGTCAGATTGTGGAGAAAGGTTTGCAAGTCAGATTCACACAACATGGAGCATATGTGGAGGACCCAAGACATGGATTCAAAAGGATAGCCAAGGGAGAAAAATCAGGTAGATTGTTTACTTTTGAGCTAGAAGACACCAAGAACATTGCTTTATATAATTACAAGGATCAAACACTTTCAGAGTTAGAAATATGGCACAAGAGGTTAGGTCACATAGGTGAAAGAACCCTAAAGCAAATGTGTAGGGATCAATGTGTGCTTGGGATACCTAATGTATCCAAGCAACACATGATTTACAAATGTGGAGCATGTCAGTTTGGTAAGTCTCACAGATTGCCCTATTCAAGGAAAGGTTTCATGCATGAAGACTACCTAGACTTAGTGCACACAGATGTTTGGGGACCTAGCAAGGACCCTTCCATTTCAGGTTCAAGATATTATGTGTCCTTCATTGATGACTATAGCAGGTGGACCATTTTATACTTTATGAAACATAAAGATGAAGTGTTTAATTGTTTCAAGAGGTATCTTGCACTTGTTGAAAATCAAACAGGAAGAAGCTTGAAGAGGCTAAGGTCAGATGGTGGAGGAGAATACTTCTCCAATGAGTTTGAAGATTTCTTGCAGGAAAGAGGCATCAAAAGGGAGATTACTACAAGGTACTCACCTGAACAAAATGGGGTAGCTGAAAGAAGGAATAGACTCATAGTAGAAACAACTAGGTCTATGCTTAATGAAAAGAAGTTGCCAAACTATCTTTGGGCAGAGAGTGTATCCACTACCACCTATCTCATAAACAGGTTGCCATCCAAATCACTTGATGGCATGACACCATATGAAGCTTGGCATGGTAAGAGACCTTCTCTGGATCATTGCAAAATCTTTGGTTGTGTAGCATATGTGCATATTCCCTCACAGGTAAGGGGAAAGCTAGACCCTAAAGCTGAAAAATGTATTTTCATTGGTTATGATTTGAACCAAAAGGGATACAGATTTTACAACCCAACAAACAAAGGCTTCAAGGTAAGCAGAGATGTCATCTTTGATGAGAATGACTCATGGTATGAGAATGAGTGCAAGAAAGTTAGTCTACCCTATGATATGGAAGAAGACTTCCCAAGGCTAACCAAGGAGGAACCAATTCAGAAAGAAGATTCAAGCTCAGATGATGATGATACAATAAATCTTGAGGAATTCAAGGCTTGGAAGTCCAAAGGGAAGATGAAGATGAAAAAGCTAGAGGATATACCAGAATCCAAGCAATTAGAAGATCTCAGAGAGAAAGCAAAAGACCAATCAGATTTGGGTATGACACATCACTTGTAACTAAACATTCTGTATATCTTGCAAAGGATTTGTTGAATGAAGAACCAGGTACCTATGAAGAAGCTATCACCAAACCAGAGTGGAAAGAAGCTATGGATGAAGAAATGGAAGCTCTCAAGGAGAGTGATACTTGGGACTTGGTACCCAAGAAGGACTCCATGAAGGTGATAGGATCCAGATGGATCTACAAGCTAAAGAGGAATTCAGATGGAATACAAAGCTAGGTTGGTAGCCAAGGGTTTTGCACAAACCCAAGGCATTGATTATGAGGAGACATTTTCTCCTGTGGCTAAGATGCCAACTATCAGAATATTAGTGAGTGTAGCTGCATCCAAAAATTGGAACATGTACCAATTAGATGTCAAGAATGCTTTCTTGAATGGATGGATATCTGAAGAAGTCTACATGTCACAACCACCTGGCTATGAAGATCGAAAAAAGGTAAATTATGTTTGTAAATTGAAGAAGGCTCTATATGGATTGAAGCAGGCACCTAGAGCATGGAATTACAGGTTGACAACCTATCTCCAAGACCAAGGATTTGTGATGAGTAAAGCTGATACTTCTCTATTCATAAAGAGAAGTAGTACAGAGGTAATCTACTTGTGTGTTTATGTTGATGACATCATTATTACAGGCAATGATGTCAATGGGATTAGACACATCAAAGGACAGATGATGAAAGAATTCAAGATAAATGATCTTGGATTATTGAAGTACTTCTTAGGTCTTGAGTTAGTCTACACCAACTCAGGAATATATATCACTCAAAAGAAGTATGTACAGGATATGGTCAAGAAGTTTGGCTTGCAGGATGCTAAAGTCACAACTACTCCAATGGAGGTCAACCTAAAGCTAAGTGCTCATGAAGGGGAAGAAGTCCAAGACATTACAGGATATCAAAGTATGGTAGGTAGTTTGAATTATGCTACCTTGACAAGAATTGACATAGCATATGGAGTTAGTGTGCTAAGTCAATTCATGCACAAACCAAGGGTACCTCACCTAGAGGAAGCAAAGAAGATCTTGAAATATTTGAAGGGAACTCAGAACCATGGTTTGTACTTTCCTTATACATCAGATATTGATATTAAAGTGTATTCAGATGCAGATTGGGCAGGATGCAAGGATGATAGGAGAAGCACTTCAGGATACATTTGTTTTGCAGGAGATAAGCCTATTTCTTGGTCAGCCAAGAAACAACCTACAGTGGCATTGTCATCCACTGAAGCAGAGTATAGAGGGCTTGCCAATGCCACTCAAGAAGCTATCTGGTTAAAGCTCTTGTATACAGAGTTGGGTCTATACATTAGACCTCCAATTATCTTTGGAGATAACACTAGCTCTCTTCACCTTGCAGCTAATCCAATATATCATGCCAGAACCAAACACATAGAGGTTCATTACCACTATGTGAGAGAGAAATTGCTTAGTAAAGATATACAATTGACTTATGTGTCTACTAATATGCAATGTGCAGATTTACTCACTAAAGCATTGGATGGAAACAAGTTATGTAGATTTAAATCCATGATTGGATTGCAGGATGTGATTGAAGACTAAAGATGAAGAAGATGAAGACTTAAGCCAAAGTGTTTGGCTTGAGGGGGAGCTGTTGGTGCATTACAAGCCTTCACACTTGGCTAGGACATTTGATTTGAAGACTCTACATAAGGGAAGACCCATAGGAACTTATGCTTAAAGTTTCTTACCATTTTACTATTTTGTAAAAGTCTAGAATGACTTGGCATCTCATGTAATCATACCTATTTGATTAGAGTCGTGGAAAAAGTTGTTGAAAGATTGAGTGAATATCTCAATAAACTTTTAGGTGAAAGATTCTAGGAGATAGATTTGAATTCAAATTCAAATCACCATCCAACTCCTATAAAAGTTACATTGGAAAAGTCGCGGGTGTCCATCATCAATCCCGAGGCTGTTCTGTACTATCCATTGATTGTGTGAGGTCTACATCATAGCCTACACCTCTGAGTACCATTGTGCTATGTTTATCATGCCAATGGGAATGTACATTCATATGATATAATACAAATACTTACATTCATCATCTCTGTTTTGTCTGAGTCATCTACTCCAAGTCTGTCAACTTAAACAAGGCATATCTCAGGATCTACTGAACCAAATCAAGTGATTCAAGGCTTGTTGGAACCAGCTTCAAGCATACTATACACCTACAAAATTTCAAGTCAATTGGATAAGCCATCTCGGAGAAATCTTGCTCAAAGTGCACACTGGTCTCTGTCTGCAGATTTCCAAAAAAGTCGGGGGTACACATAAGTTTGCTAAATTGATTTCTCAGTGAGTAGTTTGTCATTTCTTCTCATTCCACTTGCAAATGGTAGCTTGTTAAGCTAATTTAATATGTCCAGAAGGAATTAGATCAATTGTTAGTGTGCTGGTCACACTGAGTGAAAGACTGAGCAGGTGTCACTACAGAAATAGAAAGTTTTTCTTGATTTTTGAAGTGCCAAGTTATCTGTTTTGATTTGGTCATTACACATATCATTTGCAAAGTACATATATGCTTTCTTGGTATCATTTGGAAGCTCAAGATGTGTACTAAGCATATCTGGAATCAAAGGAGGGCTGGTGTGAAGCAGGTATAGCAGCACCAACTCAATCTCTTGAGTGCATCCAACCATCTCTCCCAACACTGCCAAACTTGAAGGCCTAAGCAATAATGCATTAAGCTCAAGTTTGTCATTTCAAATTTGGAACTCAGGGCATCTTTCATTTGTTGAACAAGAGCATTATCATTTCCTGTAATCACAAGGTCATCTACATAGAGTACAAGCACAATTGCCTTCCCTCGTCTCTTTAGAACATACAAGTTAGCATCAGAAGCACATCTTTTGAAACCTAGATCCAAGAGATACTTATCTATCCATTGGTACCATGCTCTGGGGGCTTGTTTCAGGACATCTTTCATTTGTTGAAGAAGAGCATCATCATTTCCTGTAATCACAAGGTCATCTACATAGAGTACAAGCACAATTGCCTTCCCTCGTCTCTTTAGAACATACAAGTTAGCATCAGAAGCACATCTTTTGAAACCTAGATCCAAGAGATACTTATCTATCCATTGGTACCATGCTCTGGGGGCTTGTTTCAACCCGTATAATGCCTTCTTTAACTTACATACCTTGCTCTTTGAATGGGGAGCCTCAAACCCTAGTGGCTGAGACACATATACCTCCTCCTTGAGGTCTCCATTTAGGAACGCTGATTTGACATCCATGTGATAGATTGGCCAACGCTTATGTGCAGCCACAGCTAGTACTACTCGAATAGTAGTCATTCTTGTAGTCGAGGCAAATGATTCACAAAAATCAATGTGTTCAACTTGTGAGTGGCCCTGTGCAAAAATTCTTGCTTTGTACTTTTCTAGAGTACCATCAACCTTGTACTTTAGCTTCTAGAACCACTTGGTGCCAATGACCTTATGCTTAGGGGGTCAATCCACTAGCTCCCCAGTTCCATTCTTCATGATATTGTTGTATTCTGCTTGCATGGAAGCCTCCAATTCGTATCGTGGAGTGCCTCTTCCACATTGGCTGGTTCCTTTGCTTCTTCTTGAATGAGATCAGCCATCAGGGCTATGTTTACAATATGGGCACTAGCCCGTCTCTGTTCCTCTATTTTCTGTGATCGCCTTGGTCCATTTGCAACCTATTCTAGTGATTGTGGGATGGGGTTTGTAGAGTCAGAGCTACCTCACCCAACGTGGCAATGGCTTTTCCACTTAGGTGTTGGCAGGTTTGTGACTTTCAGACTCATCATCTGAAGATGATGCTTCCTTCTCTTGCGTAGAAGGGATAGCTCTTGAGCCAAGTTCATAATGGATTGCCCCCTCGCCTGATGATAAAGTGGAAGCTCTCTTTTCCTCCTCCATTGCATGTGGCTACTCCTCCTTAAACACCACATCATGAATCGCCATGATCTTCTTAGCCTCAGGGTCATAAAGCTTATAAGCCTTTTTATCTTTGCTATACCCTAGGAAGATACATTTCATGTTTTTTGTTTGAAGCTTGTTTCTCTCCCTATCTGAAACATGTACATATCATTCACTTCCAAATACTTTGAAATGGGAAACAGAAGACTTTTTACCAATGTAGGATTCTTGTGGAATCTTTCCATCAAGTGCCTTGGTGTAGCTTTGATTCAAGATGTAGACAGCAATGTTGACAGCCTCTGCTCAGAATTGATTAGGCAAACCCTTTCCTTTCAACATGAACCTTGTCATCTTCATGATGGTTTGATTTCGACGTTCTGCAACACTGTTCTGTTGAAGACTATGTGCCACTGTGAGTTGATGCTTGATTCCCTTACTCTTGCAAAAATCTTCAAACTCTCTTGATGTTAATTCCCCACTATTGTCTGTTCTGAATTTCTTCATCTTCTTCCCTGTTTCAGTTTCAACAAGCTGAAGCCATTCTTTAAACTTACCAAAAGCTTGAGCCTTATCGTGAAGGAATTACACCCACATCTTCCTTCTATAGTCATCGACAAGTAACATGAAGTAGGAAGACCCACCCAAGGCCTGTGTAGGCATTTTTTTGCACAAGTCAGCATGCACCAACTCTAGAGGATAGCTTGCCCTGTTCTTGCTTTCTTGTGGAAACACCTTTCTCTGCTGCTTGCCCATCATGCAAGCTTCACATGGTTCATTTATGCAATTGATGGTAGGTGTGCAACCATACCCCTGCGATGCATCTCCTTTAGTACAGGGTATCCAATGTGGCCAAATCTCTCATGCCATAGCTTACTTGTGTCCACATTTGGTTGTAAGAGCACACGCTTGATGACCTAGATCAGTTATAGAAACTACTGAAAGTAGATTTTGTTTTATTTCTGGAACATACAACACATTTGAAAGCTTTCTGATATCGCCATTAGAGTTAATGAGAGAAACCGTACCTTCACCCTCTGTAGGAGATCTTGCATTGTTCCCTACCTTTATTGTGATGGGTTCCTTTAGAGGTTTTAAGGAACTATAAAGGTTTTGTCTACTCGTCATGTGACAAGATGCACCATTGTCCAACACCCATGAGTCATCTATTCTTGAATCTTCAGCCAAGGAGCACGCCTCCTCTATCGTGACAAATAACTCAAGCTCTGTTTCTACTATGTTGGCAAACTCCCTTGCCACCTTTTGAAGAGCCACTCTTCTCTTCTCCCTTCTTGATGCGACAGTCTTGGATTCTGCGTCCTTTCTTCTTGCAGTGGAAACACTCTCCCTTGAACTTCTTTTTGTTGTTCTTCTTTTTGTCTCCATCTTTTGAAGAGTCTGCTTTGCCTCCTTTGGCATTTGCTGTGAATGCAGCATCTCCTTTGCTGCCACCACTCCTTGCCTTAAGCCGCAGCTCCTACTCCATGATTAAGGCACTGAATTCTTCAAAAGTTAGTGGTTGAGGTCTGATTTGAGTATTAAGAGTAGTTACCAAACCATCAAACTTTAGTGGATAGATTCGAAGACAACGCCGAGCTAGCTCCTCGCTTGACTTTTGTACACATGCTCCTGCCATTTGATCTCATCGATTCTTTATGCGAGTGATAAACCCCTATGTAGTCTCCCCATTACCAAACCTTTCTGTTGCTAGCTGATTCTCCAAGTTTTGAATCCGTGTCTGATTACGAGTTTCATATTGATTTCTCAATATGTTCCATGCTTCACATGCCTTGGTAGTACGCTGAATGAGAGTCAGAACACTATCAAAAGTACTTGTAACTAGAGCACAGAGTGCATCTAAATTTCTACGTTTCCAAGCACATAGAAGAACAGCATCAAGAGGAATCATTCGACCAAGATTATTTGGATCAGGTGTTTCTTGAGGCTCATGATCGGTCCCAAGAACAGTCTCCTGAAGCTCATATGAATCAAGGATAGAAGTAATTTTAAACTGCCAGAGGGTGTAATTTGTACCATCAAGTTTACCTTCCGTGAAGGTTGGTCGTATCTGCAACGTTGGGATGATCGGCATCATTACTGCTCCTACTTGTGCACCACCTATCCCCATTGATGAATCACCTTGATTCCCAATTGTAGATGATGGCGCACCCTTGGCATCTCTCTTTTGTCGTTGAGACCTCTGCAACCTCTGTGTTTCTGCTTCCGCACCACTCAAAGCCTCTTGAGCTCTGATACCTTGTAAGAAAATAACAACACAGCAAAATAGACCAGTAGAGTGAGTTGAGAGAAAAAAAACACAGACAAAGATAGATGCAAACTGAGAGATAGAGAACTCAAATTCTCATATTTCCGAGCGTAATGCAATTACAACAATGGTGTTGTCCACCCATGTGCTCCCAATGTGGAGCTTAGATGGCGATCTAGATAGGGTCTAGATGAAGGGCTTACTAGTGTGCAACGCTGTGTAAAGCTCAACCTGGGCCGTGCTTATAAAGCTTTTACAAGGCGGTTCGATATAGACAAACATAGTCGGGAGATACAAAATAATCGATAGAACATACAATCCGACAATATCTCCACGACCAGAAGTCCTACCATCTCAGCCCTACGGGCTGGGGGATAGGCCCCCCGGACCCGCAAAAGGGGGCAAGCCCCCTCTACACTCCCTCCATTAACTTTCCATGGGGAAAATATGCGATGCCACAGGGCCTTTATTTTCACCTTGAATGGCAACCCAATGGCCTAAAAGTTTATGCCCTACCTAACCTATAACCATCAACAATCACACATAGACCTCATCTAACTTAGAAGTTAGGGTTCCACAAATGCCCGGGCTCTCACAATGGCTTCTCCTCATAATGGGGGCCTTACAACTTAGAGCACCATGGATCATTTGTGGTCACTTGAGGGTGGATTATTGAGCATATCTAATAGGGATCTCATACCAGAACGACAGACTAGGCAAGAACAAGAATTGAAAACTAAAAGGCACTTGGAGATTGCAAGTTTTTGAGCTCCCAAGACATGCATTAGTCATTCTAAGGGTCTTTATGGCCAACCCTTGCTTATAAATGTTTTGGAAAGTGGCTAAGGATATTCTAAAATGTTCCATATTGAGATCATCAAATAATAAAAGATATGTCTTGAAAGCTTCCATCATGTAGAAAGGATGGTTCACATGGCTATCAAAGGTCCTCTAAATAAGGGTGTGTTCACATGGGAGAGAAGAAAATCATATAAGATAAGGTGCACACTAGCACAATGTAAGCTAGGATCAAGCACACAAACACCATGAAGCAAAGGCATCAAACATCTCCCACTTGCATAATTTTATGTGACCATGGTACCACTTCCCCCTAAAATGACAAGTTCCACAAGGATCAATTAGATTTTTGGTTTAGGCTTCATTAGGTTCTTCCAATGAAATTTATGACCTTGATAGGAGCTCTCTAAAGATTTTCAACAAGTTCCCAAGTATGATCACTATTATTGTCATGGACAAAGGAAACCATCCTGAACCTTAGATTCCATGTGAACCCTGTATCTCATGATTGGTTCAGAATTAGGAGGAACCAATGCTTCCATTGCATCCAGAACGTGCCAAAACTCTAAGATCGACTGTCTACTTGCCTGATTCAGATATCCAGAGCTCATGTTTCGAATTGATGACATCATCAATTCGTAACCGCCTTTCATGAACCGCCCTTGAAAACCTATATAAGGAGGGGTTGGCCACATTCATAATGAGTCTTGCCAATACCAATCTTGGGAGCTCAAGGAGTCGTGACCGCCAAGTAAGTACTCTCATAGTTCCAGTTCTAGTTCCTGTCTTGTTTCTTGTTCTAGTCCTCTCTAGTCTAGTTCTTGGATATCCTGTCTTGTCCTCTTGTAATCTCGTAGTACGAGATCTTGTCGAGTTCTTTCTTGTATTCAGTTCATCTCCCAGAAGGGAGTTCTTGTAATCCAAACATCTTGTCTCATACTTACGATTCCGGGTTGTGGGATCTCCTGTATCATCTCTAGTCCAGTTTTCCATACATATTGGTCCCAGGTTGTGGGACTTCTTGTATCAAATCCGTCTTCTTGTATTATTTTCCCTACGTGGGTGTTCTTGTAATCATAAGTGTATTTCCAAAATATTATCTATTGTAGTCGGAGAGCACAATCTAGTGCTCCCCTGACATTTTGGCAAGACTATCTTCTATTCAAGACCAGGCATCATGGAGAACGCTTATGAACAGATTGTAGCATCACTTCAGAGTCTCAAACAACAATTCGAAGACCTAAGTGATCTACAGACACAAGTCAAGATGGGACATCCAGTGCATGTAGGTGCACTCCTCGAAGAATTACATGAACAAATCAGGAGTCTTCAAGAAAATCAAGGGAGTATTCAAGTGAATCAACAGCCTAGTACATCATTTATGAAGGAACCCAAGATCTGCATGCCAGAAAAGTTCGATGGTGATCGCACAAAGTTCCGAGGATTCTTGCAACAAGTCAAATTGTACATCCGTATACAGCCTGATAGATACCCTGATGATGCATCCAAGGTCGGTTTTATTGGAACTTTGCTCTACGGTCAAGCATTATCATGGTTTGCCCCAGTCTTGGAGAAGGATATGGCAGTACTTCATGACTATGAGGGGTTTCTTAGAGAGCTCATCGCCACATTTGGAGATGCAGACACGAGTCGAGTGGCAGAAATAAAACTTTGGAAGCTACATCAAGGTAACTGCCCTGCCTCCACCTACGCATCAGAAAAACAAGTAGAAGAAAGACCTCGCCAATGGAAACCTTTCCAGCCTACTCCTAGAGATACATCCATGCCCGAACCTATGCAGATAGATGTAACTAGGTTCCAGCCTCTAACACCACAAGAGAAACAAAGAAGGAGGAATATCTATATTGTGGAAACCCTGGCCTCATTGGAGTTAATTGTCCCAACAAGAGAATGAACTCCAAAATCGCAGCCACCCTTGTAGAGCAAGGAAACGAGGAATTCCAGTTGTAAAAGAGACCATACAGCCGAACCATAAGAAAGGGTCTCATAATTCCATCCACACCCGTAGAAACATATCTTGCCCCTGTCAAGTTAATCATGTCTAAGAAGACCCTATCCCTTATAGCTCTGGTAGATTCAGGAGCATCCTCATGTTTCATTGATGAAGGACTCGTTAAGAAACATGGAATTCCAGTACTTCGGAAGAACAGAACAGTAGTAGCTGAAGTAGTAGATGGACGGCCTCTAGCATCAGGGAATATAACCATGGAAACCATACCACTAAGAGTACACCTTGGTGACCATGATTCACACATATGTTTCAATGTAATATCGAGTCTAGTAAATATGGTTATCATCGGAATGCCGTGGTTAAAGAAACATAATCCAGAAATTAATTGGGAGAATAATAAAATCACCCCTCGAGATATCCAGAAGAACCCAACATGTGTCAGAGCCAAAGCCTTCATACATGCAGTACGGAAGGAACCGACATATATGATCTATGCCATACCAGCTCAAGAATCGAAGAAAGATGATCCAGTGCAGCTACCCAATCAGTACAAAGGTTTTGGAGATGTTTTTGAAAAGAAGAATGCAGACATCCTTCCAAATCATAGACCCTATGATTGTGCCATAGAACTTCAAGAGGGAGCACAACCACCTTTTGGACCAATCTACAGACTATCCTCAGAGGAACTTACAGAACTACGCAAGAACATTGATGAGAATCTAGCGAAGGGGTTTATCAAACACTCAAAGTCTCCAGTAGGAGCTCCTATTTTATTTGTAAAGAAGAAGGATGGGACTCTCCGGATATGTGTAGACTATCATGGATTGAATAAAGTCAGTATAAAGAACAGATACCCTCTACCACTCATATCCGAGCTCTTGGAACGCCTTGGAAAAGCAAAATTCTTCACGAAGATTGGCCTTCAAGGAGCTTACAACCTTGTCAGGATCAGAGAAGGAGACGAATGGAAGACAGCATTTCGAACAAGGTATGGCCATTTTGAATATGTAGTTATGCCATTTGGTCTCAAAAATGCTTCAACTGTCTTCCAACATATGATGAATGATATCTTTCGACAATATTTAGATGGTTTTGTTGTAATATACCTTGACGATATCTTGATATTTTCCAAAAATCTAGAGGATCATGAATGTCATGTAAAGATAGTCCTAGAGAAACTAAGAGAAAAAGGATTATATGTGAAAATGGAGAAGTGCTCTTTCCATAAGACAGAAGTGGAGTTTTTAGGGTACATTATATCAGATAAAGGAATTTTTATGGATCCTAAGAAGATTGAGACAATCCTTGATTGGCAACCACCTTCATGTGTTCGAGATGTACAATGTTTTTTGGGGTTTGCCAATTTCTACATGATATTCATCAGAGATTACTCCAAGATAGTGACACCTCTTACCAAGATTACAGGGAATTCCAAATTCTCATGGACTGAAGAAGCAGAAAAGGCCTTTCAGACCTTGAAATCAGCATTTACTACCGCTCCAATTCTAGTTCATCTTGATTCTAGTAAGCCCTTCTTCCTTGAGGCAGATGCATCAGACTTTGCTCTAGGGGCCATTCTTTCCCAATATGGAGATGATGGACACCTACATCCAGTTGCATATCATTCAAGGAAGTTTTCCCCTCCATAAATTAATTATGAAATTCATGATAAAGAACTTCTTGCCATAGTAGACGCATTTGATACATGGCGTCACCATCTAGAAGGAGCAGCTCATAAAGTCACTGTGTATTCAGATCACAAGAACCTAGAGTATTTTATGACCACCCAGATTCTCAATAGAAGGCAATCTCGATGGAGTAACTTCTTATCCAGATTCGACTTTGTCATCACATACCGTCTAGGACGTCAACAATGTTAGTCAGATGCCCTGTCTAGAAGATCTTACCTTGCACCAAAGAAGGGTGAAGAGGCCTTTGATCAACAAGAGAGTATATTACTCAAGCCTGAGCATCTCCAGTTAGCAACTATCTCTTCAAACCATCATGAAGATTCATCCTTGAATCAGTTGATCCGTGAGAATCTGCCACAGGATGAATTGTTTTGTAACGTTAAGCAGAAAGCTCAAGAAGGAAATTTCCAAGAAGTAAACAAATTTCAGGAAAAGGATGGGTTACTACTTTATAAGAACCTATTGTATGTCCCTCCAGGAAAGCCCAGGATCCAAGTACTTCAACAATGCCATGATAACCTTGCAGCAGGACATTTTGGAGTGAATAAAACAATAGAACTCACATCAAGGGACTTTTGGTGGCCTCAGATGTGGAAGGAAGTCAAAGAATACATTCGAACCTGTGATACTTGCAATAGATCTAAGGTACCCCGACATAAACCTCATGGCCTCTTGCAACCTCTACCTATTCCAGAAAGGCCATGGGCTTCATTGTCTATGGATTTCATCACAGATCTACCAAAGTCAGAGAAGTATGATGCCATTCTTGTTATTGTGGATAGATTTACAAAGATGGCACACTTCATTCCAACTACCAAGGCAATCACAGGTGCAGCCACTACTAGACTTTTTCTCAGGTATATATTTAGGCTTCGTGGATTGCCTGATGAAATTGTCAGTGATCGAGGCCCACAGTTCATATCCAGCTTTTGGAACAGTCTTTGCAAGCTCCTTGGTGTTCAAGTTAAACTATCTACAGCAAATCATCCACAGACTGATGGACAAACAGAACGGGTGAATCAAGTCCTGCAGCAATATCTCCGTTGCACTAGCAACTATCATCAAAATGATTGGTTTGAGCTTTTACCCTTTGCAGAGTTTGCTTATAACAATAGTGTTCATGCATCTACCAAGCAGACTCCCTTCTTTGCAAATTATGGACAACATCCAAGGATAGATATACAACTCTCAAATCATGTCAAGAACCCAGCTGCTAGAGACAAGGCCCAGTACCTGATGGACATTCACAAAGAACTCAAGGAAGAGATCCATAAAGCTCGAGAACAATATAAGTACTATGCAGATCAACATCATGTCCAGAATCCATCGTATCAAATTGGGGATAAAGTATGGTTACTCAGAAACAATTTACAAACCTCAAGACCTTGTGCAAAGTTAGATCATCAAAGATTTGGTCCATTTTACCATCTTGGCCAAGATTAATCCAGTCACCTTTAAGCTCCAGCTACCAAGTACTATGAGAATACATCCAGTTTCCATGTATCCATATTAGAACCATATCAGATTTCACCATTGAGGGGGGAGAGACCTAGTCCTTCACCACCTATCGAGATTGATGATCATGAAGAACTTGAAGTCGAGCATGTCCTAGATTCCATAATATCCCGAGGAAGATTGGAATACCTTATTCATTGGAAAGGGTATGACATCAATGATCGTACTTGGGAACCTGCAGAAAACCTTCAGAGAGCACCAATCAAGGTTCAAGAATTCCATAAGAGAAATCCAAGGAAGCCGAGACCAAATAGCATGACCGCTCCTCATGGAACTCATCGCTTGAGAGGGAGGTGATGTCATGGACAAAGGAAACCATCCTGAACTTGTAGAACAAATTTTTGAAGGAGAGAGTAAAGGATGGCACCAAGACGTCCAAAATCTGGAATTGGGCACCAAGACGTCCAAAATCTAGAATTCGGCGCCAAGACGTCCAAAATCTGGAGTTGGGCGCCAAGACGTCCAAAATCTAGAGTTGGGTGCAAAGACGTCCAAAATTTGGAGTTGGGCACCAAGACGTCCACATGGTAGAGTTGGGCGACTGCTGCATGCCCAAGGCATCCACTCATCATTACACGACAAAGTCTAGTACTGGTGGCCATGCTGACAAATGAAACCGCCTAATGCATTAACTTCCCATTACTCCCATGTAACAGACTCTCCTATTGTAACTGGTTCCTCATCTCTCTCCTATAAAAGGGGAAACCTCAAGAGAGAAACATACGACAAGATATAGAGCATATAGTGCACACTACAAGAGAATATAGCTGAGAGTGATAGCAGGCTTAGAGCTCGTAGATGATAGAGTCCTGCTCATGTTATTTAATTATGTTGCTTATGTTATTTGCTGATGCAACTTATATGAGAATACTTGGAGGTTGTATTCAATTGTTTGTTTGTGTTTGAATGACAAGTAGTATGCTTAGCTGTGGTATGATTAGCTAATGGTTGGTATTCAGATTGTGTTACATTTGTCTTTCTAGTTTGTGTGGTCTTATGCTCTATTCTGCTCTATGCTTGCTGCTGCTGTGACTCTTCCTTCTAAGTGGTTTCTAGTGATGATATGGGGCTTGGTGATACGTGTCTATTATGGTGATGTGCTTTAATGTGTTCATGTGCTTACATATGCTCTAGGAGTAGTGCATTTTTCATTCCCTGCACCCACACTCTTCACTTCACCACCTACAGGTGAAAATTTGGCACGCACTGTGGGACAGGGCTTCTTGAGATTTCCTTTTCCTTGAGAAATCACTTAGAGTTGAGTACCCTTTTCCTTGAGAAATCACTTAGAATTGAGTACCCTTTTCCTTGAGAAATCACTTAGAGTTGAGTACCCTTTTCCTTGAGAAATCACTTAGAATTGAGAAATCACTTAGAGTTGAGTACCCTTTCCTTGAGAAATCACTTAGGGTTTGAGTGCCCAGGGCCACCTCTCTGACTCCTCTTCCTCCTCTCTTGGGCGACTCCTCCTCCTACTCCTCCCTTTGCGCCTTGGGCGACTCCTCCTCCTCTTTTGGCTTCCTAGGCGACTCCTCCTTCTTGGCATCTTAGGCAACTCCTCCTCCTCCTCCTCCCCCTTCTTAACTTCTTGGGCGACTACTCCTCCTTTGGAGTCTTGGGCGACTCCTCCTCTCCCTGGGCGACTCCTCCTCCTCCCCCTTCCTAACTTCTTGGGCGACTACTCCTCCTCATCCTCTTTCTTGGCTTCTTGGATGCCTACTCCTCCTCCCCCCACTTGAGCAACCTCTTCTTGGGCGAAGACTCCTTCGGGACGACCTCTTCATTGGGGCGACTTCCTCCATCAAAAGTAGTTCCAAAGATGGTCCATGATCCACACTAGAGCTAGCAAGGAGAAGCAGCTAAGCCCTAAGAGGACACCAATCAAAAGTTACCACAGAAGAAGGCCAGACCCTTATCTAACACCCATAAGAAGTCTATCTGTCTCAAGCCTAGTCTCTAGAATAGAAGGGTTAGACGACAAGGCTAAAACTCAAAAGACCTTACCTCAAGAGACTCTTCTTAATAAGGCTATGGCAGAGGAACTTTCCACTCTGTCAAGAATAAATATTAGATTTTCTTCATTTCATGGCAATTCTAATGAAGATCCTGAAGATCATGTACGAAGATTTCTTTCAATTTGTAAGAGCAGGGGCTTACAGCAACATCAAGATGCCTTCCTCGCTCTCTTTCCGTCAACACTTGAAGGATTGGTTGACAAATGGTTCAGCCAGTACGCGGAAAACCATTTCCAAACATGGGAAGCATTGAGGAACGAATCCACAGATGCATTTCGGCCAGGTAACTCTACAGAAAGAACGTTAGATGAACTTGAGAATCTAATCTTGCATATGGGAGAATCATTTTCAGAACTTATGATGCGGATAAGGTCACTCGTGGCAAGATTGCCGGAACCACCAGGGGATTCCCTTGTTAAGAAGTGGGTGGAGAAAGCCTTGCCGAAATCCACACAACAGAAGCTGAGAGAGCTTTTGAGACCAGATGCCACTTTGAGAGAATTTGAAGCAGCTACCACGAGGATTGAGGCTACATGGGTTCATTTTGGAACACATGCGGGAAAGACTTTCCCCCAAGATGAAGACATGGTGACAGCCTTGAGGAAGGAACTAGAGACCTTAAAGCTTCAAAGAAATCGAGAAGAGGACAAGGGTACTTCAGAAGGTCTTGCTCAAATACGACAAGAGCTTGAAGAACTCAAAACATTAAGGGAGGTAAGAACTGGACTATGGTGTTCTCTCTGTAGTACTCAAGGACACACATCACAAGAATTTCCAAGGAGGCTAACGTGCCAGTTTTGTGGAAAGGGTGGCCATGAGGCCAAGGATTGTTATTTTCTGAAGGGTCTTGGAAATCAGGCTATGATGTCAGGACAACCACCGGCAGCTCAATGGGTAGGGGTGGCTCAGTCCTCCTTGTTAGGGCAACCACCCTTACCATCCACTACAACACCTCCTGTAACAACTTTTAACACCAATCAAGGACCTCAACGGCAAGAAGGTAGGCCTCGTCAGAACCGACCACCTAGGCCTATAATGTGTTACAGATGTGGGGAGTATGGACACTTCCAAAGTAAATGTTCACTTCCTGAGGATGCCCCACCATGCAAAAACTGTCCTGAGACACGGGATCATTATACGAAGGATTGCCCAAAGTCAATGTCGTCTACAAGCACACCAGGTAACTCTTGCCCCCTACATATGATCACAGATGATGAGGGCAATGTAGACTCTCCAAGTGCCCGAGTAGTTCAACTTGAGGAACTTCCCGGAGTAATGACTAGGGCACAAAAGCAGAAGGCAGCTTTGAAAGATGCTTCCAAAGAAGCAACAGATTCAACAAAGGACAAGGGAAAAAGGACCATGGAGCATGAACCTTCTCAGGAAGCCAAACACAACCAAGACAAGGAGAAAATCTCACTGGGAAGAGTGGGAAGAAATGAAGACACTCTTGAGCAGGTTGTTGACAAAGCTTATGCAGTATCTAAGGAGGACCTAAGGCACTTTCAGAATGGATCTACTTCAAGGAACAACCAAGAAGGCTTTCTCATTGCAGTTCAGGTCTTTCAGAGCACCTACCAACAGGTATCTTTATATAACTTGTTAGCTATGAGTCTTGGATTCAGAGGAGAAGTAATGGCTACCATAAATGGGTTAGACCCTGGCACCATATTAAGTGGCGGGCAAGGCTTCATTTCTCTAACCTCTCACAAATACCTATACCCTCAACTTATAGCTCAGAAACATCTAGGATGGCACCTCTTACTGATTACAAAAGCCCTAGACTAACTGTAAGTATCAAGGGAACTCCTTTGGTAGGAGTGATAGTTGATGGGGGATCTGGCATTAATCTGATGCCTGAGTACACAATGACATTGCTAAATCTGAAACCAACTAAGGATGCTCATTTTACAGTATCATTGGCAGACCAAAGCAAGGTAAGCCCACTAGGCATAGTGGAAAAGGTTGAAGTCGTCATCCATAAGCTAAAATTTGTATTGGATTTTGTGGTAATAACACTCCCAAAGGTGAAGGGAGGATTTCCTCTTTTGATAGGAAGGCCATGGCTACGCCACAGTAAAGCGGTACATGACTGGGGTAGTAACACCTTATGGGTGGCGGGACCAGACAAGGTAATGAGACAGCTTCAGATGGAAGGAGGAACGGATGAAGCCCTGGGTACTTCTCAAGTTGTTCTCCATCTAGAGCAAACTACAGAGGAAGACAAGGAAGATAACAATGGAGAAGATGAACAACAAACTAGACAAGAAGGAGCAAACATCTGGGCCACACCTCCTCCACCATGGGTTTTGGATAATCAAGAAATATCAGGACAAGAAAGGGCGCCTTCACCTCCCTCGGCGACTCCACCTCTTAATTCAAGTTGGGCGTCTAGACCACCTAATCCAAATTGGGCACCTCCTCTACCTCCAAGTAGCTGGGCGACTCCACCTCCTAGTCCAAGTTGGGCGCCTCCGCCTCCAAGTAGTTGGGTCACTCCAGAGGCTTGGGCTCCATACTCTGCTTGAGGGCCTCCACAATGGGCACCTGAATGGGCAGCTTATCCTCCATCTTGGGCTACCCCTACAATTGGTTGGGCGGCCCAATGGGCATCTGGGAAGCCTCAAATAGAGCCATATAAAACAATATCACCTGACATCAAGGAAGAAGTTGATATAGGAGAAGAAATATCTAATGAAGATCTAGGCGACATCATGGATTGGATTGAGGAGACCAATAATGTTTCATGCTTTACAATAGCAATCAAGGAAAAAGAAGAAGAAGAACCTACTGTGGAGTTTGTGGTATTAGGAGAACCAGCCAAAGATTTTCGAAGAGGTAAAGTTTTGAAAGGAGTTGAAGGAAGAAAAGGGATTGAAGCAAGCCAAACAGAAGAAGAACTAGTAGAAAGCTTTTTCCAATTGGTGGAAGTCTCAGTAGGATGGACACAGGAAAAGACCCAGGAAATCACCATCAATGATAGTCCAACATTCACCAAGCAAATGTTGTTTAAGGACGAGGAAGAGGCAATTTTGGAGCCAGTTAAAGAAGTCAACTTAGGGGAAGAAGAAAATCCACAAAATCTTCTACTGGCAAGTTGGTTGTGGGACCACCCTCTTCTTCTCACAGAGGTAATAACATTCATGAATAATTTTAAAGATGTATTTGCATGGAGTTACAAGGATTTGATAGGAATACCAAAAGAACTGGGAATACACACTATTCCTCTAGTGGAAAAAGCTCGGACAATTAGAGGGAAAATGTATAGGTTAAATCCCAAATATGCAGAAGTAGTCAAGAAGGAAATCCAAAAAATGGAGGAAGCAGGTATCATAGTTCCTGTGGAGCATTCAGAATGGTTTTCCTCTATGGTCATAGCACCTAAGAAGCAACCTAATAAAGTCACGGTTTGTGTGGATTTCTGAGCATTAAATAAGGTGACCATCCCTGACGGGTTTCCCACTCCCTTTTCTGAACAAGTGATTGAAGATGTGGCAGGACATGTGCTGTACAGTTTCATGGATGGTTTCAGTGGATACAATCAACTGGAAATCCATCTTGAAGATCAACCAAAAATAGCCTTTGTAACTCCTTGGGAAACCTATATCTACACCAAAATGGCTTTTGGCCTTAGAAATGCACCAGCCACTTTTAATAGGACAGTATATCTTATCTTCAACAAGTTGCTCCTAAAATTCTTAAGAATTTTCATGGATGATTTTTCAGCCTTCTCTGGAGCAGCCTGCACCACTGCAGTAGAGAATGTACCAGAACACTTGAAGCAATTAGAACAAGTATTCCAGCGTTGCAGAGAGACAGATTTGAAACTTAACCCTAACAAATGTCATTTCCTGGTAACCCAAGGTACCCTGTTAGGACATGTGGTCTCTGCTAAAGGGATGACTCCATATCCAGATAAGGTAATGTCAATTCTTAACCTTCCAAGACCTATAAATGCTAAAGAGGTCCAAAGCTTCTTGGGGCACACAGGATATCACCACAAGTTTATACGCATGTATGCAAAGGTAGCATGACCACTTTCACGGCTTACGAGTAAAAGTTTTCCCTTTCAATGGTTTGAAGAAGAAGAATCAGCATTCACCTATCTAAAACAAAGATTGGCATCTGCACCTATACTCATCTCACCAGATTGGTCTAAGATATTCCACGTGCATGTAGATGCAAGCTTGTATGCAGTAGGAGCTATACTGACTCAACCAAGCGAAGTACACAAATTAGATCAACCCATTCATTACACAAGTAGGCTCCTCTCAAAGGCCGAGAAGAACTATAGCACCACAGAAAGGGAAGCATTGGCTATTGTATTTGGCCTCAAGAAATTCAAGCACTATTTATTAGGCACTACATTCACAGTGATTACAAATCATCAAGCTTTGAAATAGTTGTTGATTAAGCCACAAGTTGCATGAAGAGTATGGAGATGGTTGCTTCTCTTCCAAGAATTCGACTTTGAAAGTGTACAGAGAAGCAGTAGGCAACATGTCATTGTAGACCACCTCTCTCGCATCAAGCATCCAATTCATGCAACAAAGGAAGTAGAAGATGATTTCCCAGACAGCCAAATATACAAGGTAAATATAGCACCTACATGGTATGATGATTTGACTCTCCTCCTAGGAAAAGGTCAATTTTGTACTGGGTCTACTCCATTGGAAAGGCGTAGACTCCTCCTAAAAAGTAAGAATTTCATGATGGCAAAAGATACCCTCTATAAGTTTGGTCCTGATGGGATGTACAGGAAGTGTCTTCAACCACATGAAATTGAAAGTGTTCTTCAATTGGCACATGAGGGTAAATCTAGTGGTCATTTTCGTGGACATATCACTGCACTGAGGATACTCCAAAGTGGCCTATGGTGGGCATATCTCTTCAGAGATGCCACTAAATTTGCCAATGCATGTGATGTTTATCAACGATGTGCGCCCAAACCGACACGACAAAGGAACCAACCGCTTAATATCTCTGTAGCTTGGCAACCCTTTGAGCATTGGGAAATAGACTTTGTTGGCCCAATTTTTCCAGTAGCACAAGATTCGGGTGCAAAGTATCTTTTAGTAGCAACGGATTATGTCACTAAGTGGGTTGAAGTAATAGCCAGTAAGGAATGCACTGCTGAAACGGTAGCCACCTTCTTGTATAATTACATCTTTTGCAAATATGGATGTCCAATAGAGGTCACAACAGATCAAGGATCCCATTTCGTCAACAAGGTACTGAATTTGATTTTTGAAAAGTATCAAATATTCCATAAGAAGTCCTGTGCATACTACCCAAGGGCAAATGGTCAAGCAAAAAGCACAAATAAGGTTCTTATGCTCTTACTAAGAAAAACATGCTTATAGTTTCCTAATACATGGGACCAGGCATATCTTGGAACCTTGTGGGCCTATAGAACTTCTTTCAAAGCCACAACAGGACATACTCCATTTGAACTAGTGTATGGAATCCAAGAAATTGCTCCTTTTGAGTTCTTACATGGCTCCAACCGCGTGGGAACCAATCAAATTCCTGGATTTACTAGCGCACTCTCAGCCAACATTGTGAGGCTACAATTTCCTGAAGAAAAGAGAAGGATAGGCACTGAAAATCTAGTGGCAGTACAGGAAAAAAGAAAACAAGATCATGATGCAAACCTCTGGAAATCAAAGATTAAGGAAGGAAGCTTAGTTTTGTTGTACCACCCGCGACTCTTTGAGAAGAAGGCTAAGAAGAAGTTGATGCCGAGATGGAACGGACCTTTTAGGATCATACACACACTTCCAAAAGGTGCAGTACAGATGTCCACATTGACTGGCACAATACTGCCCCTAGTCAATGAATCTAAGCTAAAACCCTATGTAGAAGGATAGGAAAGCAGGAATTTGCCCTTGTATATAATGTATATACCCTGATGTTATTTCCTATTAGCTTATGTCCTTTCCTTATTTAGCTATTGATTTTTTTCATCTATCTTCTTCATGTATTCCATTCCCATTTATCTACTGTCCTTCCCACCCACTCCTAGAACACTATGGTTACTACCATCTTCCTCTTGCTACTCATAGGCATTATGCTACTAATTTCTTCTATCTCTTATCACATAAAATTTCTCCTCCCTGCCACCCCTCTAAGCGAAGATGCCATTCTCTAAGCGAAGAAGGCAAAAGACCATCTCAAACAATTTACCACTTACCTTGGCGACCTCTTCTCCATCCTTCCTCTCCATGGGCGACCCTCATCCTTCCAATTTGCCAACTTGGGTGACCCTCCTCCCTTTCAAGCTCCATGGCCAAGCTGGGCGACCCTCCTCCACTTTGCAAAATTGGGCGACCCTCCTCCCTTTCAAGCTCTATGGCCAAGCTGGGCGACCCTCCTCCCTTTCAAGCTCCATGGCCAAGTTGGGCGACCCTCCTCCACTTTGCAAAATTGGGTGACCCTCCTCCCTTTCAAGCTCTATGGCCAAGCTGGGCAACCCTCCTCCACTTTGCAAAATTGGGCAACCCTCCTCCCTTTCAAGCTCTATGGCCAAGCTGGGCGACCCTCCTCCACTTTGCAAAATTGGGCGACCCTTCATCCCTCCACTTTGCAAAATTGGGCGACCCTCCTCCCTTTCAAGCTCCATGGCCAAGCTGGGCGACCCTCCTCCACTTTGCAAAATTGGGCGACCCTCCTCCCTTTCAAGCTCTATGGCCAAGCTAGGCGACCCTCCTCCACTTTGCAAAATTGGGCGACCCTTCATCCCTCCACTTTGCAAAATTGGGCGACCCTCCTCCCTTTCAAGCTCTATGGCCAAGCTGGGCGACCCCTCATCCCTCCACTTTCACCTTGGCATTTCCTTGGGCAACCTCACCTCCTCCTCTCCTCCTTTCTCTCAACATGGGCGACCTCTCCTCCACTTGCACCTTGGCCTTTCCTTGGGCGACCTCACCTCCTTCTCTCCTCCTTTATCTTAACATGGGCGACCTCTCCTCCCCTTGCACCTTGGCCCTTCCTTGGGCGACCTCACCTCCTCCTCTCCTCCTTTCTCTCAACATGGGCGACCTCTCCTCTACTTTCACCTTGGCCCTTCCTTGGGCGACCTCACCTCCTCTCCTCCTTTCTCTCAACATGGGCGACCTCTCCTCCACTTTCACCTTGGCATTTCCTTGGGCGACCTCACCTCCTCCTCGCCTCCTTTCTCTCAACATGGGCGACCTCTCCACCTCCCCTCACCCTCAATTGGGCGACCTCTCCAAGTCCCCTCATCATCAATTGGGAAACCTCTCCACCCCCCTCATCCTAACTTAGGCAACCTCTCCACCTCCCTTCATCCTCAATTGGGCAACCTCTCCACCTCCCCTCATCCTCAATTGGGCGACCTCTCTACCTCCCTTCATCCTCAATTAGAGACCTCTCCAACTCCTATCATCCTTCATTTGGGCAAGCATACCCACTCATCGGAACCACCTCTTGTTCCACCTCTTTCCTTCTAGACTCTTATGTCCAATCCCTCCTTACTCTAAGTCCCTAACCCATATTGGAGACCACCAACTATGTCGCGGCCTCCTCTAGTTATAACTGCATGTTGTTCTCTTGTAAATGTTTTCTTGTTGTAACAATTGAGTATTGTACTCCCTTATCTCTCCGAGACGGAGAGACACTAGTAGCGGGCAACCTGTAGAACAAATTTTTGAAGGACAGAGTAAAGGATGGCACCAAGACGTCCAAAATCTGGAATTGGGCGCCAAGACGTCCAAAATCTAGAATTGGGCGCCAAGACATCCAAAATCTGGAGTTGAGCGCCAAGACGTCCAAAATCTGGAGTTGGGCACCAAGACGTCCAAAATCTGGAGTTGGGCACCAAGACGTCCACATGGTAGAGTTGGGCGACTATTGCATGCCCAAGGCATGCCGAGACAAGCAGACCTGACAAGGCGGTCAAGTGGGGCCTAGCCACTCATCATTACACGACAAAGTCTGGTACTGGCGGCCATGCTGACAAATGAAACTGCCTAGTGCATTAACTTCCCATTACTCCCATGTAACAGACTCTCCTATTGTAACCAGTTCCTCACCTCTCTCCTATAAAAGGGGAAACCTCAAGAGAGAGACATACGACAGGATATATATCATATAGTGCACACTACAAGAGAATATAGCTGAGAGTGAGAGCGGGCTTAGAGCTCGTAGATGATAGAGTCCTGCTCATGTTATTTACTTATGCTGCTTATGTTATTTGCTGATGCAACTTATGTGAGAATACTTGGAGGTTGTATTCAGTTGTTTGTTTGTGTTTGGATGACAAGTAGTATGCTTAGCTGTGGTATGATTAGCTAATGGCTGGTATTCAGATTGTGTTACATTTGTCTTTCTAGTTCGTGTGGTCTTATGCTCTATTCTGCTCTATGCTTGCTACTGTTGTGACTCTTCCTTCTAAGTGTAGTTTCTAGTGATGATATGGGGCTTGGTGATACGTGTCTATTATGGTGATGTGCTTTAATGTGTTCATGTGCTTACATATGCTCCAGGAGTAGTGAATTTTGCATTCCCTGCACCCATACTCTTCACTTCACCACCTACAGAACCTTAGATTCCATGTGAACCCTATATCTCATGATTGGTTCAGAATTAGGAGGAACCAATGCTTCCATTGCATCTGTAACGTGCCAAAACCCTAAGATCGACTGTCTACTTGCCTGATTCGGATATCCAGAGCTCATGTTTCGAATTGATGATATCATCGATGACATCATCAATTCATAACCACCTTTCATGAACCGCCCTTGAAAACCTATATAAGGAGGGGTTGGCCACATTCATAATCAGTCTTGCCAATACCAGTCTTGGGAGCTCAAGGAGTCGTGACCACCAAGTAAGTACTCTCCAAGTTCCAGTTCCAGTTCCTGTCTTGTTTCTTGTTCTAGTCCTCTCTAGTCTAGTTCTTGGACATCCTGTCTTGTCCTCTTGTAATCTCGTAGTACGAGATCTTGTCGAGTTCTTTCTTGTATTCAGTTCATCTGTCTTATACTTACGATCCCAGGTTGTGGGATCTCCTGTATCATCTCTAGTCCAATTTTCCATACCTATTGGTCCCTGGTTGTGGGACGTCTTGTATCAAATCCGTCTTCTTGTATTATTTTCCCTACGTGGGTGTTCTTGTAATCATAAATGTATTTCCGAAATCTTGTCTATTGTAGTCGAAGAGCACAATCTAGTGCTCCCCTGACAATTATCATAACTTTTCCAATGAACAAAGTAGTATAATCTTCTAGAAGAGATTCTCAATTCTAGGACATGCTCGACTTGAATTCTTCATGAATTTTGATCTCCATAGGTGCATTTGATATGGCTTGTAAGAACAGCATGCCTGGGGTTATATCAATGAAGGGATGGACGAATCATGAGTTGACAAGACATGATATTACCTAGCCATGTGCATTGTTCTAGAATTCAACAAAAAATGTTTTGTTCTTCGAGCATTATGTAATATTCTTCTCAAATATTACACTTATCCTATCAACTCCTTTAAAGTATGTTTTATACCTCATTATAAATGAAATCCATGATGCTTAACATAAATCTAGTATGAGAGTCATGTCAAAATTTCAAGGACCACTAGACTATAAGATTAGACTAAACACAAGAATATTTGAATATGCTTTTAATTATAAGATGTCCCATGTAGAAGGAATGCAATAGAACAATAAACAATTAACACAAGAAGTCCCACAACCCAAAACTAAAAGGTATGGAATTCTAAGTGGGCAAGATATGAAGGATCCCACAACCCAAGAGTGTAGATATGGATAGCCAGATCAAAAATATGCAAGGGATTCAAGAACATGATGTTACAGGTATGAAGCAGAATATGAAAATTACAAGGACTTCCTTGATATAAGCACAATACAAGAGACTAGGTATGATCTCATACTACAAGACTATAAGACAACAAGAGGAACCCAAACAACTAGACTAGACAAGACTAGAAGAATGGACTAGGCAAGAATAAAACTAGAAACGAGAAGATGTTTATTTAGAGATTGTGGCTCCTTGGTTTGCTCCCAAGACTGGCATTGACAAGATTGTGGATCTCTATGGTCAAACCCTCCTTACATAAGACTTGGATGTGGTTAAGGGTGGAAATAATGTTTGGAATACATGCTAGAAGCTTCCATGATGACATGTATCATGTTTATCCAAGGTCTTGCAAGTATGAGTGTATTCACACGTATTCATACAACGGCAAAACATGATACAAGATAATGCACATGACCATGATGCAAATTGGGATCAAGCACAAACAGGTGCTGATGCAAGTGTCCATGGCAATATCAATGCCATGGATCGATTCCCTGTTGTCTAATACATGTGAAAGCACCAATATACACCAATTCTTGCATGTATGTATGAAGAAAGAACTTGAGATGCATTTAATGAAGTCCTACTCATAAAATTAACATCTAATGAAAAAAGTGTAGAGATACGAAATAAGCTAGATCCATTTGTATGTTCCTAACTGATGTCCTAGAAATTTTAAGGTGCATGAAAAATACTCAAACAATCATTTTAAGGTTCCTAATTAATTGGGGGGAGAGAGGAGGGGCTTGTATGGAAATTGAAAAGAATATGCAAAGATACCAAATGATAGCACATAACCTTCCATGTGCCTAATGTTGAAGAAGAAACCATTTAGAGATCAAAATATTCCACATTCAAGCTTCTCAAAAAGGTTTTGAAAGGTGCATTAGAGGATAGAAAGATCTATAGGAAGCCTTCATAATAGTATAAATGGGACTTGTAAACATTCAATGAAGAGGTCTTAAAGCAAGGAATCCTCATCGATTTGAATGTCATGATATTGGGTCATGAAATTATGCCCAAAAAAATGAAGCCAAGACATAATGAATCCTTTTTGGGGGGGATTGGAGAGTGATGGGTAACTTTCACATAGAAGCTCAAAAATGAGAGCATTAAAGCTCTATTTTCCCACATGCACAAATTAAACCACGTTATTTGAATAATCTCTTTATCCACCTCCATGGAAATGGAGTAGGAAGGAGGAGAGGAGATGTCTCTATCTCATTTACGTGCATGGGTACAGCTCATGGGTGTCCCTAAGCATCTCTGTGGTGGTTTACAGCTCTTTATGTCCCAAAGGCTTTGTTGGCATATGCACAGCTATATTGAGGCTCCAAACCTCTTTTTTTCTTGTGGAACAAGCAACTCTATCACCTCTACAAGTCTTGAGACTAGGAGGACTATAATTGATCAACTTTGCATGAGTGATATCCCATGATGACTGGCATTGCGTGATCTCTCTTCCGTATATAGAATGCATTGTAAACCTTAAGAGTGATGCACACCAAAATCAATCCAATATATGATCTAATGGCATTGCCTTCCCATAAAGACCCATGCAGCACAATCAATTCCTCCCTGACTTTCTCAAATAACTTGCATTTTACACCCATTCACCCAACTTTGTCAACTCTTTGTTTCTAAACGCATCCTCAAAACCCACATTCTAGGCATCAACACACTCCCAAACCACTCAAACCAAGACCTAAGAAGAAAAAGAAAGGAGAATTTCCTCCATCTTTCTTCGAAACAACGAGTCTTAACAATCAGTACACAATCCCTTTCTACAACCACAAACCCCCTTATGCTGAAAGGAGGGACTGCCATAACAGCCACTACAAAGGCAGCCGGTCATAACTAGTATCATTCATTTATCATTCCTTGCACAATGCTACCTAACAGCAACTTAATAGCACCTTCAAGGTTACAGGTAAACAAAAGCTCAATATGACTAGGTGATACACATAATACTAGATGAATGAGACAACTGGATTCACTAACACTCTAAATTTACCATTGACTCTGCAATACACAGTGCATAGCCATCAGTAAAGAAACAGTGAAGATACTGGGAACCGAGTAGAAAAATAAGAAGTTGAATATACAATCGAAGGGCTGGCTCAAGGTGCGAGTTTCTTATGCAGTGCAACATAAGTATCACATATCAAACTGAAAAAAATCCAAGGAGCATCCTTCGGTATGGATATCAGATGGGCATACATTTGAGGCTCCTTTCTCACATGAATATCAGAAAAATAAAAGAGATCTAGACTCCTATAATATGCGGTAGTGTAGCGAAGAGTAATTCAAGCTATATTCGCGATTGTCCTTTTGCAGGATTCAACAGGTATTGTCAATATATTTTCAAACAGGAATTTCATAGTTGAAGCCACTCACTGATAGTTAATTTCTGCAATCATGTGAAAATCTTAATCCCTTTTAAGTATCCAATGCAATACTCAAAACTCAAAACTCAGGGGCTATATGGACATTTGCAGTGGAAGGAGACTATATATAGGCCTACTTTGCCTTTGCAGTACATATGTTTTATTCTATGGGGGCAATTACTACCTTGCCCGTTGCTCTCCCTGTTTCAAGGTAAGTAAAGGCATCAATAACTGAATCGAAACCAAATGGACCCTTTGGATCAATCACGGGTTTGATCTTGCCACTTTCTAGGTATGGTTTGAGCTTTGAAAGACTTTCTCCCTTTGAAGTCACAACAAAACGAAAACCTGGTGGAGTAACAGCACCTGTTAAAGCCACCACAGAGCCTCCTTCCTTCACCACCTTGACTGCCTTCTCACACTCTCCTGCATTTAATAAAAATACAGTCTATTTTCAGAACATTGACGAATAATGCAGAATGTACTAAATAAGGCATGCCAGGTTTGCCCCAGTTCGGCACTCGGATTATTCCTTCACTTTTGGCTGACACCCCATGCATACATCATGTGCTCTCTCTATAGGGAGTCACGCTGTGTGAAAGTCTACTTACATCCTTCTTTTAACGCTCTTAAAATAGCCAATATATTTTCCTTCACACATGTAGTCGATGGCTAGGTGTACAAGGGTGCCTGTAGCAAGTAGAGAGAAACAGACTGTGTGTGTGGAGGTCTGTGAGTGCACAAGCAAAATTTGGGCAGGTCAATTGTGTTTGACTTTGCACTTCACTCAATTTCTGATTCAGGGTAAGAAGATTGACTCAGCTTTTAGGTTGACAACGTTTGACTAGAAGAATTTAATATCCAACAGGAGTATATGATTAATTTCAAGATTTAAATTATTGGGAAACTCAGGGAAAAGGTCAACATCAAAGGTTGAACTAAAAATATTGTATGTCCAGCACGAAATGCAAAGTTGATTTGCATGCACATGCATTCTTTCATCTAAAACTTAGAAGGTTACTCATTACTTGTGACAGATACATATGACTGATGTTGTTAAGGTGCTTCCAGTTCATATCAGATACATATCTGTTAGTATATGATTGATGTTGTTAAGGTGCTTCCAGTTCATATCAGATACATATCTTTTAGTTCACTGGACATAAGATTTTTTGCAATTTTAAGAGTTCTGGAACAGGATCGCTTCAGGGCAGGTAAATGGCTTTGGTTTTTTGTTTTACTCAGATATTTGGTCCAGGCCAAGAAGATTAGCTCGACTTTCAAAGAGGCAAGTTCTACTAGGAGTATTTAAATGCCCGTAGGAAATATAAGATTAAATTCAAGAATTGAGTTCTTGGGAAGGGCATGCAAAAAAGTGAGCATCAAAGTTTGTTTTAGTTGTAGTTAATGTCCAGCCCAAAATATAGATTGATTTCAACATTAAAGATTTTCTCCATAGAGGGCCATCATAAGAAATGCTTTTGTCGATTTATGAGGCCCAGACAGTAAACTTTCTAAATGATCAAGCTTTTTTTCATGCATACAATGCTCCATGTCTCTTCAAGTTGCATCTTAAAACACCAATGGATTGCATGCTTCAGGTCTGTATGGTCCATGCAAACTACTGTTTCACAGGGTGTGGGCAGACATGCAGTTGTGATGTGGTCATCTTTTAGTTGAGGAACATAAGCTCCTGCAAACTCTTAGTTACAATGCAAAAAACACTCGCCAAGAAAATCAGACTGCTTCTTGGGAGGTTTTTATTGCTCAGCATGATGACGGCAGTTTGGATTGCTCTTTTTTCATTTATGGTGTCGGAGGAGGGGGCACCCAAAGGAATCCCCTCCAGAAAATCAAAGGCAGAACCCTTACTGCATGATTTCATCATCTCGAAACTTATACAGATTCCTTAACAACACTTTTCACGATGTCACCGGAATCACCCTTCGAAAATGAGTGGCAGGTCGGCTTGGCAACAAGACAAGCACCTATGGACCGAGTCGAGGGATTTCACCACCGTAAAACTGCATACAAGATCCCAACAGTTTCCCAAGAAGGATGTGCCATACCCCAAGAAGGAGCATTGGCTCATAGAGGGGGCTGTGGCCAAAGTGAGTCTCCCGTCTCAACTTTGTTGGAAACAACGTCGGAATAGTATAAAATCCTAATTTCCAGCAACCCTAATTTTTGCTACTTAGCCAGATTTTGGTCATAGAAGGTCAAAAATTATTATGAGCCCATTAGATAGTACTTGAGGAGAGCTTTCATTTGGTATACAACATTCAGTCATCAGATGTCCAGTTTGGTAGAAAACCCTAACCCTAATTTCTGTCATAAAAGGATTTCTTACATAGTTATGTTCCTCTCAGTATGCTCAACAAGTCTCTTAGTTATCTGTTGGTAGAATGACGAGATCGCAACAGCAAAAGTCATGAAAAGAAAACTTTG
>CM035410.1:68508965-68516465 GCA_020310875.1 Ceratopteris richardii
ATTTCTTACAACCGCCAACGCACTCTGACTCTAAGTGAGAATATGTGTAGGTGCATCAATCTCCGTGCATAGATCCATCAATAGAAGTCAGCCCTATACACTCCACTTAAGTTGTGAATACTACTCTATGCTCAGCTTCACAACTCGATGTGATCACTATAGGTTGCTTCTTACTCAACCAAGAAATGCACGATCCTCCGAAAAAAAAGCAATTACCACTAATGGACACTCATGTATCATAACCACCACCCCAATCACTATCTATGAAAGCATGCAAGCATTGTTGCCCATCTCTACCATAAAAAGAGACCCAAACTCAAAGTGCCTTTAAGATAAACACATTTTACCTCTTTCCAGTGCTTAGTATCAGGGTTATGCATAAATTGACTCAACTAAAAAACTACATACTATATATCCAGCCTTGTGTTACATGCACATATCAAACATCTCTCAGCTTGATAATAAAAAGAAGCATCAAACGCAACATTTATATCCTCTATTGAAAACCTAAATCTTCTTTCCATTGGTGAAAAAATAAGCTTGCAATCCTCAAAGCCAAAATATTGAAGTAGTTTCTAAATATATTTTGCTTTATGCACAACAATTCCTCCCTCAACAGATACAAACTAAATACCAAGATAATCGTCCAAATGACCGATATGTTACATCAAAAGTATGCTTCACATCAACCACAAGGATGCCAATTTTCTAATCACATGACCCAATCAAGAGAATGTCATCAAGATAGAGAACAAACACTATAAAATCAGCTCCACCTTTTTGTACATAAAGTGTGCATTCAATTGGATTAAATGTAAAACCTATTGAAAATGCAACCTTCCACAAGAGAGATTGCACATATTATCAATATTTGGTCAGTTTAAGATAGTGTCAACCATGGTCAAACCAAGGTCAAAGATTATCAAAATTGATTAAAATATGCAAAATTTAGAAGAGCTACTTACGAGTTCACCACAATATATCATAAGCAAATCTGAGGATTTAAAAGTCAAACCCTAATTTGCAAGCCAAAGTCAAAATCAATTAAATTTGGTAAAAACAAAATAAGAAGAAAATAAAAATACTCTTTACGAAAATCAATAAAAATATAAAAAATCATGCAAAATTGGGGTTTTCGTAAAATGGGGTGGGAATCTGCAATGAATCACGAAAGCCAGACTTTTGTGTTTTTCATGTGCTTTTTTAGCCTCACTTTTAAAGTTTGCACAAAATCTATATAAAGAGAAGGTACAGCGCATTAAAACATCATCTCTTGGAGAGAGAGAGAGAGCTTAGCAAAGGGGGTCTTCTTCAAACTTGGAGATATGGGGCAGTAGCTAGGCATTGTGTTTCTTCTTTATTCACTAGGAGAACATTAGATTGGAGCTTACTTATATCTCGAGCAGATCATCTTCACTTTATGGAGATTTTGAAGTTATGAAGATATGCTCTAGATAGGTGCATTTTTACACACAATGATTCTTTGTAACCTTCATGTACTTCATATTTTGGAATGTATTGAATATATGTGGAACTTTGCTCCTTCTCTCTCTATTGTGTTGTCTACTCTCTCTCATGTCTCTATTTCATTTTTGTCTCTATGTATGTATATGTGTGTATCTCTCTCTCTCTCTCTCTCTCTCTCTCTCTCTCTCTCTCTCTCTCTCTCTCTCTCTCTCTCTCTCTCTCTCTCTCTCTCTCTCTCTCTCTCTCTCTCTCTCTCTCTCTCTCTCTCTCTCTCTCTCTCTCTCTCTCTCTCTCTCTCTCTCTCTCTCTCTCTCTCTCTCTCTCTCTCTCTCTCTCTCTCTCTCTCTCTCTCTCTCTCTCTCTCTCTATATATATATATATATATATATATATATATATATATATATATATATATATATAGAGAGAGAGAGAGAGATGGATAGAGAGAGAGATATAGATAGATAGACATATATATGTATATACCTAAATACACACATGTACGTATGTATGCATGTATGTACGTACGTACATACCTCTCTCTCTCTCTCTCTCTCTCTCTCTCTTTGGATATCTTTGGATTCGACTCCAGCTCTCGCAGGAGCGGATCATCTTCATAGCATTATGCTACTTTGCTCCTTCTAGCTCGCGTTTCGCTATCATAGATCGAGAGGAGGACTCACCATACACTTGCTTGTCAGAAGAGATTACAGAGTACTCTGCATTAGGGGAAGTCTTCCTTATGGGAGACTTCAATGCCAGGACAGGCAATGATCAGTGTGAGATATTTGACCCAGAAGACCCGGAGATACTACATACCATAGAGGATGAGTCTACAGCTCGAGCTTCAGCTGACCCTACACACACTCACTATGGCACTCACCTACTCAGACTAGGCTCTCGACATAATCTCGTTATCTATAACGGGATGACTCAGTGGCCTACCTCAGGAGGATTGACATGCATACCACACTCAGTCACAGATGGCGGGGGAAGTACAGTAGATTACGTCATGGGGTCCAGAGAGGCCATCCACCTACTTACCTCATTCACCATCCCACCCATACCCATTGGGGCCGATCACACATACCTCGCACTCTCCCTGAAGGGAGACACCCCTACACGCATACCCGCAGCACGCATCCCACACACCACCATCCACTTCACACACGAGCTAGCTCACATATATGCGGCTCGAGTCGAGCAGGGTCTTCTCTTACTTCATCCTGACACTCCACTATCCCTACTCACCTCTCAGATAGCATCAGTTCTTCAGACATCAGCCATCAGCTCCTTCCCACACACCATCCATTCTCGTCACACACCTCCTCCCGGGACTATGCCACAACAGCGTTGGTATGATGAGGATTGCAGAGATCTTTACCGCCGACTACGAGCTCAGCGAGCATTGGGAGAGATCACAGAGAGAGAGGCCAAGGGACAGATGAAGACTCTCACACGTCGAAAGAGGCGAGCCTTTGAGGAGGCACAGGAGCTTGAGCTATACCATCTCTTTATGAGTATGGACAGTGCTGCAGCATGGCGCAGCCTACGAGAGCCACGCCTGACCACACCTATTGGAGACCCACACACATGGCATGATTATGCTCAGAGGTTATATGAGGTACCTAGGCAGCCTCCCATTCCCCAGCCACTTGAGCCTCGCCCTACTAGTTCTTCTCTCTTCACAGCAAAGATGGTTGAGAGGGCCATACGACGACTTCGACATGGACGTTCGACAGACCACGCAGGACTGAAGAGCGAGCATCTCATATATGCAGCCTCCACTATAGCCCCGTTGATTGCACATGTCTTCAACCGGGCTATAGGAGAGGGCTTCCCAGAGGAGTGGACTAGGCACACCATTGTGCCTATCCACAAATCTGGCGACACCCTGGATCCAGGGAACTACAGGACCATCATGATTGGCCACACCATGGCCAAACTATACGGTGCCATACTTGAGGCAGAGCTCAGTTCATATGCAGAGACTGAGGGGCTACGAGCACGAGGCCAGGCAGGTTTTCGACGAGCTTTCTCTACTATTGATCACATCTTCATTCTGCGCTGCCTCATTGATGGGGCAAGGGTGCGGAAGAAGAGGCTATATTGCTGCTTTGTGGACTTCCGCAAAGCTTTTGATACAGTGCCGCGCGAGAGGCTCTTCCAACGCCTCCAGAGCTTGGGAGTACCATCAGGGATGATTTGGGCCATCTATGCACTCTATGAGCAGGTGACTGGGAGGGTACGGTGTCCAGGAGGTATGTCTGAGGCCATTGCTAGCACCATCGGTGTTAAGCAAGGCTGCCCACTCTCTCCCACTCTATTTGGTCTCTACATTGACGAGATTGAGGACTACATTCTCCGAGCTGGAGGAGAGGGTGCAGACCTCGCAGGTACACATGTCCACATTTTATTATATGCCGATGACATTGTCTTGATTTCAGAGTCACCCGAGGGATTACAGCGCCACCTTGAGGGCCTGGATGAGTTTTGTACACAGAGGGGCTTGACAGTAAACCTTGGCAAGACCAAGGTCATGATCTTCCACACCTCCCCCATGGTGAGGAATGGAGCAGGATTCAGAGCTGGTGGTGGACAGATTGAGGTGGTCACTTCCTATGTCTATCTCGGAGTCACATTCACGAGCTTGCCTGGCCCCTTCAGCATGAGACAGGCAGCCACCGATAGACTCACACGTGGATATGCAGCTTTAGCCATGTTAGAACGGAGATGTCACCAAGCACACTTCCAGGAGCCCCGCACGAAGGGCTGGCTATTTGACACACTGGTCAGACCAGCTATGATGTATGCTGCGACGGTTTGGGCCCCAGGTCTCACAGTCACCCAGTGGAGTGCGATCGAGAGGCCACAGGTACGTATGATCTCGCGATTATTTCGTGGGAAACAGTCGGTGCCACATGACATCATCAGGGCAGAGCTAGCTGCACCACCCATGGCAGTAGAGGCACTATTCCAGACTATCTGCTTTATTCAGAGGATTAGGGACCTCCCTACAGATAGACTCACACACAGAGCTCTTGAGGCATCTATACAGATATCAGAGTTAGGATATGAGAGAGCTTGGTACACTCAGGTTAGAGTCTGGTTTGATAGTCATGGACTTGATATGGACAGATTGCCGCCTTTTCAGTATGACCCAGACTCACCTCACATCCACCTCTCTCGTCGTGAGAGGAATGTTGTGCTCAGACAGGATCTCTGGAAGCTCTACATTAGTCAGACATGGCACACAGCACACATGGGATCGAGACTATCGCACTATCGAGACCAGTTCATAGACATACTAGCTGACGGTTTCATCCAGCGACCACGCTACATGGATACTCACATGCCTCATAGCTTGAGGGTAGCGATTGGCCAGCTGAGAGTCTCATCACACCGACTCGAGATTGAGACGGGCAGAGCCGCAGACATTCCCAGAGAGGAGCGGATATGCAGAGTATGCAGAGTAGAGATGGAGGATGAGGAGCACTTTGTATGCAGATGTAGCGCATATGATGGCATCAGAGGCAGATACGAGACTCTGTTTGCAGGGCAGCCCACCCTCCGAGAGATCATGGACTCTAGAGACCAGCGACAGTTCGGGCGATTCTTACTAGAGATACAGAGTCACAGAGATTCCCTACTCCAGCCTACTGTAGCACTCCATACAGGAGGGAGACAGAGTCAGCTCACTGACTTCTTTATTCCACGACGTGCTGCAGCCCTCCCCCCCTCAGCCCACATACCGAGCGGGGTGACTCTTCAGCAGGCTCAGGTATCTCGAGCTAGGAGACGACCCCGTGCTATAGGATATCGGGCCCAGAGACTTCACCGACACCAGATTGCGGAGATCCAGGCTTGTGACCATCGCGCCATGGAGGAGAGACGATCCCAGATGATGGCCGATCCCGTTGCAGCCATCAGGGTGGCCCTGACTCCACCTCCACCTATGTATCACATATTACATCCCACCCACTAGCACAGGATGGAGTCGTTTTAGATGCATTCTCATGGTTGTTGTACTACCCTTTTGCATATAGACTATCATAGATATCGCACTCCATACACCCCCCACCACTTTCATGGGTATCCCCACATGCATACTACGGAGATCTATATCAGCTTAACCAGTTTCTTTTCAGCACTTTTATCTTTTCTGATTGACAGAAGATACACCCATGTACATCGATTTGTCTCATAGGCCGAGTTCGGCCTCCTAATAGACGTAAAAACACTTTCTTTCTTTCTTTTCTCTCTCTCTCTCTCTCTCTCTCTCTCTCTCTCTCTCTCTCTCTCTCTCTCTCTCTCTCTCTCTCTCTCTATCTACCTACCTACCTACCTACCTACATACATACATATACATAGTTATTTTCGTACGCGTCTCGTAAATTTCATGTACACCTGATTCTGTCCAGGTATGATTGGAGTATGATTGAAAACGTACGCCAACGTTGGATAAGTTAATTATTCAGATTTTGTCAAGTGCCTGCGTGTAATTTCTGGAGCAACTTCCATCGTTTTGAGGATGACCAACCTCAACTTATGCTAGTAGACACTATGCACAGGGCACACACACTCTCGAGAGGAGAGAGTCAAGACTCGGGGATCGGGATGCTCTGAGAAGCGAGCTCAGCTTCTCTTGTATGCGTTTTGGCCCATGGGGCATGCCTCACATTATGGCTGCTCGCATGATGCCATGATGCATCCTCATGTACAGCCACATGCACATTGCATAGTAGAAAGTTGAAACTTTATAAGCTTAAACATACAAGCTTGAACTTTGAAGGCTGAAGCCTGAAACCACATGATACAAGCCACATACATGGGCAGCCACATGTATATGTTGTGATTCATGAAGCTACATGATACATGTAACATAATACATATTGCAATTTGCAACTTACAAGTGATTATACTATTACGCATTCTAATTCTTGATTTTTGTATCTTGGAAGGATATAGTTTTTGAGAAGCAATGGGTCAAGCCAAAAGCCAAGAGTGGGAGCATGTTATCCAAGTGAAGGCTTCAAGAAAAGGGCAATTTACTTGTCAATGTAAGTATTGATCACATAAATTTGATGGATGCCCTTCACGTATCCGAGCTCATATTTTGGGATTGTCGGGCTATGGGGTATCACCTTGTGGTAAAGTCCCCAATTTTGTGAAGGAAAAAATGAAGAAGCCAATTGGACATGTTGATGTAGGCACTTCTAATGTGCCAAATGTAGATGACATTGTGGATGATGTTGGCATTGATCATGCATCTAATGATACACAAAATGTGCATGGACATATGGATTTAGAGGAAAGCGGACAAGCTAGCAAGAATGCTTATCCCTCTTCTTCCAAGAAAAGGAAGCTCAGCCAACAAGCAATATCCAAAGCATGGAATGTGGAAGCTTGCGAAAAAGCCAAAATTGCTCTTTTTCGCTTCTTTCATGCTGAAGATATACCTTTTTGAAAAGTGAGAAGCCCTTATTTCAAGGAAATGGTTGCAGCTATTAGACATGCTGGTCCTGCTTTTACTGCCTCTTCTTTTTATGCATTGAGAAAAACTGAATTGAATGATGAGATCCAAATCATAGGAAATGATCTCAATATCATAAAAGAAAGTGGAGAAAATATGGATGCACAATTGTTTATGATGAATGGTCCGATACTAGACGTAGAACTATTATCAACTTTCTTGCTTCCTCTATTCATGGAACCATATTTTTTGAAATCTATTGATACATCAGGTCATCAAAATCAAAAATTTGGTGAGTTTATTTTCAGACATTTGAAAGAGATCGTTATTGAAGTTGGTCCTCAAAATGTAGTACAAGTTTGCATGGATAATGCATCCAATTGTGTAAGGGCAAGAGAAATGATTGAAAATGAATGGCCACACATATTTTTTACAAGGTGTGCATGCCATTGCCTAGATTTTTTTTTTGACGATATTGGCAAATTGGAGTGGGTGTCTAATAAAGTAATTGAAAGTGCATGCAAGCTTGTGAAATTTGTGACAAGAAAAGAGAAAGTTTTAGC